>CAUYQU010095215.1:0-88162 GCA_963574635.1 Cheracebus regulus | reverse complement strand
TAAAACAAGAATCCCATTCTCTCTCCCTCTTTCTCTTCCTCTTTCTTTCCATCTTTCATTCTTTTTTTCTTTCTTTTGCTGTTTCTTTCTTTCTCCTTTTCTCTCTTTTTCTAAAATCTCTTCCTCTTTCTTTCTTTCATTCTTAAAAAAAAAGAAAAAAAAAGAAAAAATTCTCTTCTAGCTGGACCCACACAGCTTGTCCTGAAGGTAGAAGCCAGGCCACCACAGGAGGGATCTGGAAAGGGACAAGGGGTGTTCTGCAAACGGTGGGTGAGTCACCTGTCTCCACCTGGGGATGCTGCTGGTGCACTGTGAGGGTCTTTGGAGGGCCCTCCTCTTTTGGCTACAAGCCTCTCACAGAGCTCCCTTATTTCCGCCCTCACCCACCTAATCTGCTTTACCGTGCAGGCCACTGAGTGGGGTTGCAGCCTCAGTCCTTCTGTCTTTGGGGGAAGGACATTTTCTTCACGACTAGAAGGCCTGCATGACTAGGTGCCCTGGATAGGATGGGAGGAGTGAATGATGGGCCCTGAGTCAGGGAGTCGGTGGGGTCAGGGCCAGTTCTGACCGCTTTTGTATCTAGGGTCTGGTGTTAGGTTGGGGGTGGGGGTGGTGTCATTAATTGGCTCAAATCAGGAGTTCTGTTGTGCCCCTAACTCCTTAGAGGCCAGACAGGGGTTTCCTGCGGTAGCCACACCTCCTCCTCACAGGGACCAATGGCATGCTCTGTGGCTGAGCCCGCACCTCAGCTCACCTCCCTCCATCAGGATAAGAGGCCTGGGTGGGGGACCGGCCGGCCTGGTTATGCCCTTTACAGATAAAGGGGGTAGACACAGAGCAGATAAACTAGGCCAGGGACTTGCAGGCACCCCTGCTCCCCCGGCTAGCATAGGAGTGGCTGCTGCAGGAATGGAGGGCCCAGAGAGGGGCCTTGGGCCCAGCAAAATAGCTCCGGAGCCATGCAGATCAAAGCCCTGGGCTGCCTTGTTCCCCCAGGCAGCAGCAGGGCTGGCGAAGCAGGAGGAGAAGGCAGGGCAGGCCCAGTGCCCTCCAATCATCAGCCGCACCCCTGCCCAGGCCTGCCTCTGCTGGTCCCACCATTAGCACGTGGGTCATAACTCAGGCTACACAGCATCCTGGGCCATCTGTCCTCTTTTCGGGACAGCGTGTGACGTCCTGTTCCTGACCATGTGTCAGGCCACCTGAAAGTGGCTGTGCGGTCCCACCCCAACATGGTGTTCCCCTCCACTCCCTGGCCCTTGGCAGGAGGACCGAGCCCAGGGAATGAGGCCTGGGAGGGCCAAAGTGGTCTGGGCAGCTGCCCGGAGGAGGCATGTGAAAGACAGAAGGACTCTGGAGAGGGAGGCAGACTCGGGGGACGGATCCCAGGAGAAGGGAAATGCATCCTCTGCAGAAGGAAAGATGGTATGGAAATGCCTGGTGTTCGTGGAGCCCAGGTGGCCTTCATGCCTTCATCCTAGCGGAGGGAGCAGGAAGGATCCCCGTGCAAGGCCTTGGGTGATCAGCCATGAGAAGAGGATTTGTCTTCAGGGTAGAGAAGGATCACTCTGGGCCTGTCCCTGCACACTTGCTCTCACTTCCCTGCAGGGCTGCCAGCGACCCCCCTTCCTGGTGCTGCCATTGCTCCTCCTCTCTTTTCAGGACTCTGATACTGGGCTCAGGCTCCAGCTCCTTTCTACGGAGTGAGTGAAACCAAATGGGTGGGTTCACTGACAAGGGGCAGGAGGCACCAGTTCCAAAAGTTGGGAGGTCTGGGCTCCAACCCCACTCTGTATTCACTGCCTCCTCCCTGAGTAAACCAGGCACTGTCCCTGGCCTCAGGCTCCTGCTGACAGCCATCTGGATGCCAGCTTCTCCTGGGGCTGCAGCAGCGTGGGGCTGTGGCACAGGCCGGGAGTGAGAGCCGGTCTGTCCTGCAGCTGCTGCAGAGAGCAGCCTCCCATCCTGGGGGCAGGGGCCGTGTGGTCTGTGTTTCTCAGTGTGTCTCTGCTTCTGCTTCTCTCTCCATTTCCTCTGTATCTCTTGGTACTGCTTTCTTCTTTCTTATCTTCCTCCTGGGCCCTGGAGATTCCTGTAATCCTGCTGTCAATCTCTCCTTCCCTTTTCTAGCTTCTTTTCCCCACTGTCTCCCTCACCTCCAAACACCCACACCCAGCCAGTTCCACATGTGCTGCACTTCTCTCGGAAGCAGCTCTCATGGCTGTCCCCTCTCAAGGCTGCCACCCTGGTTCAGACGCCCTGTGGCCTCTGTCTTAAATTGCTCCAGAAATCTCCAACGGCTCCTGTTTCTTTCTTGGCACCACAGCCAAAATATTTTCCCAGAATACCATTTCTCCTTGTCTCTCCCTAGGTCAAAAGCAGCATCATTCACCTGTGCCTTGAGTGCAAACCATTCCTCTTAGATCTCAGACCCTCCGTTCTCTGACTGGATCCCCCAAGTTAGGGCAAGGAAGAGGCTGGCATATGGCCTGTCAGTGGTAGGGCGCTGCATACAGATAAGGGGGCTTGGGAGTTGGGGCTAGCTTGGAGAGGTCAGGGGCTTCCCCAACAAGTGTTGGAGGAGGCATTGCTGAAACCAGAGGCAGAATTGTAGCTGGAAGGAACCGGGAAGTACCCCAGAGAATGTGCTGAGGCAGAGTGGCAATAGAGGTGCCAGGAGACTGGGGCCGTGACTGGAGAATCCAGGTGGGACAAAAGAATTTCTGCATCTAGGCCAGGCACAGTGGCTCATGCCTGTAATCCCAGCACTTTGGGAGGCCGAGACAGGTGGCTCACCTGAGGTCAGGAGTTTGAGACCAGCCTGGCCAACATGATGAAACTCCATCTCTACGGGCTGGTGTCAGGAGCCTGTAGTCCCAGCTACTCAGGAGGCTGAGGCAGGAGAATTGCTTGAACCTGGGAAGGTGGAGGTTGCAGTGAGCTGGGATCGCACCACTGCACTCCAGCCTGGGCAACAAGAATGAAACTCTGTCTGAAAAAAAAAAAAGAGGAATTTCTCCACTAAAGCTGTTCTCTAAGATCAGCCATCAGAACTACATTCCTGACCCAAGAACCTGTATGGTCCCGGGGCCAAGGCAACGTGATGTCAATAGAGTCAGAGGCTAGTCTTTCTAATGCTACTGGGCTCAAGAATTTATTTTTATTTTTTTAAGACAGAGTTTCACTTTGTTGTCCTGGCTGGTCTCAGACTCCTGGCCTAAAGCAATCCTCCCACCTCTGCCTCCCAGTGTACGGATTATAGGCATGAACCACTGTGCCCAGCTGGTTTCCAGGACTTTACTGGGACTTCGCAATGTGAGATTTCACAGTTTATGAGGTCTAGCCCGCCTTTGCCATGATATACCAGACATGCTGAGTCCTTTGACTGAAGAAACACTCAAATATTTACATTAGACAATTCTCACCTGTGATCATGGTGACACTACCAAACTAGTTTTGAAGTAATGGCTCCCCCAGCTTCAGAATGTGCTCTAGGCCCGTTTGGAACACATCTCAGGCTAGGGACAGCTGAAGACTAAGTCGGCCAGGTTACACAGTGATGCTGCTCTTCTATTGGGTCGGTGCTGAGTGGAGACAGAGGGTGGATCAGAGGATCCTAGGAGACCCCTTCTTCATACTGCTCTACTTCTATCACTGAAGTGATCTCTGAGGATGCTGGCCATCAGGCATACACACTCAAGTTGGGCCACGAACAGTGGCTCAAGGCCTGTATGTAATCCCAACACTTTGGGAGGCCTGGGCAGCCGATCGCTTAGGCCCAGGAGTTTAAGACCAGCCTGGCAACATGGCAAAACCCTGCCTCTACAAACAATACAACATTTAACTGGGTGTGGTGGTGAATGCCTGTAATCCCAGCTACTTAGGAGGCTGAAGTGTAGAGGTTCAATGACTTGAACCTGGGAGGTTGAGGCTGCAGTGAGTTGAGATCATGCCACTGCACTGCAGCCTGTCTCAAGACCTTCAAGACTCTGTCTCAAGACCTTCAAGACTCTGTCTCAAAAACAAAACTCAAGTTGAAGTCACACGTAAAAACAAACACCTACATTTACAGAGCACTCACCGTGTTTTGGACTTTGTGCTAAACATTAGAATATAACAGGGAACAGTCATGGTCCTTGTGTTAGGTCGAACCATATGAAATTGCACATTTTGTAGGCAAAAAAATGGTCAGATATTGGAAATGTCATATGTTTTAACTTAATACTGGAGGAGTTCAAAGCCAGTTGGGGAAGGCAGATAGATGAAGAGGCAGTGGCGATATACTCTGGCAAATTTGATGAGAATAAGCGCAGGGAGCTACGAAAGTCTGGAGGGGAGGAGTGAGTCTGAGCTGGGGCATCATAGAAGCCTCCCAGGGGAAGTGGCGTCAGTAAGGGCGGAAGGGGAGACAGGGGTAGCCAGGAGGCATGGGCGTGGGAAAGGAGGCAAGTGAGGTTTGGAGGGCTTAAGAGTAACTTGGGCAGAGGCAAGAGCATGCAGAAAGGCTCAGAGACGGAAGAGAACACGGCATCTTTGAGAGCCTGAGCGGAGTTTAACAAGGCCCACGCACTGAGTTCACTGGCAGCTGACGGAGCTTGAGAAGGAGGCAGTGCAGGATAACAAAGGGCTTCCTAAGCCATGTTAAGAAGCCAGGATTGGACTTCCGCTTGAAGGTAATGGGGAGCCATTGAAAGTTCTAAACGGGAGAATGAAGTAATTAGATTTGTGCTTTAGAAAGATCATTCTAGCTTCTGGAGTGGAGGCAATAGAGGAAGATACTGGAGGTGGGGGTCATCAGGAGGCTCTCAGGATATGAGATGGACCTGGACAGTGGTGGCAATAGGAAGGAGAAGTGGGGAGGATGCCTGACAGTCTGGAGACTGGAAGGATAAGCTAACCCAGACAAGAGGCCACACTTCCTCTTCCAGCAGAGTGCCTGGGGGCCTGCTGCATTTTCCCATGCACTGTAGTCTGTTGTCAGAGAGGAAAACACCTAAGAGAATGGCTTGTGTGGGCTGGAACTGTGGAGGAAAGCCTGTGGCATGCCGTTAACAGGATGGGCCTCAGGTCAAGAGGACTTAGCCTCTAGGTCAATCCCCTTGGAAGGAAGACACACACTTGCTTCCTCCTCTAAGCCCCCAGGCCAGCCTCAGCCTGTGACCTCATGCCTTGACCATTCTCATATGAGCTTCCTTCTTGCCTGTTGGCTTCTGAGGCTTCCCATCTGAATAAGCCCAGCCACTGCTTGTGCTTCCTGATCCCCTGATCCAGATCCTCACTCTGTAAGAAAGTCCTGAGCCCCTCCATGAACGACCTACGTTAGAGGTAGGAGCATACTCATGTCATGCTCCTACCTCTAATGCAGCCACTTGCTCTATGCCTTTGAGCACGATTGGCTCCGAAAGTCTTCTGTTCATGAAGAGCTAGTGCCTAGTGGAACCAAGAGGGACTGAGTCCAAGAAAGTGGCTTCTTTACTCTGCAAGTGGGTTAAACTTTCCACCTCAGACAAACCCATCCCAGACCCAAGCCATAAGATCAAGGGTCCGAGTCCTGGCTCAGGGCTCCCAAGGATATGGGCTGTAACACCGGGCTCCTCTCCGGCACACACCCCATGAGCTACAGAGGTCCTTCTCCCATTCTTGGTGAATATTCACGTCAAATATTGACGTCAGAGTGAATATTTCCCCCAAAATTCTCCATCTCTGAGCACTGTGGGAGAGGAATATGAGTGCAGGGTTGGGAGGCTCCCTTAGCTCTGGAGGTGGGAGGCAGGGAGCAGAGTTCTTACCACAGCCCCTCCCCGCAGCCCCAGCACTGCCTCTGAGCACTAATTAGAGATGAGCTCAGGCCTGTGGAGCATATGGTTTGTCAGTTTTGTTTCCAAGTGAAGCTAAGAAAAGGAGATGGAGAGGGGACTCTGGGCAGAGGGAGAGCCTCTGGGTGGTAGGGGGGTGTGCGGAGCCCAGAGGATCTGGGGCTCCCTGGCCTTCTCCTCATGGGCCAGGGATTATCAGAGTGGATGCTTTTGCTGTAGGTCATCTGGCCCAAACAAGGAGTTTCATCATCTCACAGGACAAGAAACTCAGGGGTGGGGCATGCTCCAGGGCACAGGGCTGGACTGCTCCGGCTCTGCTGCTCCTCCGTCGGCTGCACTCTATTCTGAGGGAGACCTGCTCTCTTCCTGCAATGTTTAAAAGTCAATGTGAGATCATTATTCATACCTCTCAGCAGACTTTCTCTCATATCTCACTGGCCAGGATTATTGAAAGATCCATTTCTAAAACAGTTAGCAAGAGACGTGGGATCGTTGTGACCACCCCAGGGAAGCCCTTCACCTTCCGGAGGAGGCCGTTGTCCCTGAGTACAATCCAGGCTCTGAGGAAAGGGAGAAAGGGTTGCTGGGGGCAGATACTGGATAGGTAACCAAGGCCAACAGGGCGAGATTGGCACCAGTCTCGACTCTTTCTCTGTGTTATTTAGAAAGAAAAGGCAATCTTTCTAATAATAAGAAAGAAAGAGACGAGAGTCGTGGCAGATCAGGGGCTAAACTGGACATGCGGACTCAGAGTTCTTCCCATCTGTACTTTCTGCTGTTCACAGCACTTTTCTGTTCAATGTCTGGTTCAATAATCATAATGACCCTGTGAGTGAGGCAGGGAAGTGATTATCATCTCCGCTTGACAGGTGAGGAAGAGGAAACGCCGAGAGCTAAAGTGATTTCCCAGACCCTTCCAGGATCCCTTTAGTCATACCACCTAGATATACTGGCGTGTCATGTGGCTTATTTTTAGATCTTTTAGGAAAAAGTTTCATTCTCACCGGTCTTACCAGAGGTCTGCCTGAGGGATTCAAGGAGCTTCCAGAATATCCAGGACCCTTTTTCTCTTGCAACTCATGGAAGGAGATACAAAGACCTCCTTCCTGACAGGCCTTTTCTATTATTTTGGAAAGAGGTTGCTTCCTAAATCAACCTTGCCATCCACGAGCAGTGCTGTCCTTGGTACTGAGCACTGCTTCCTGTCACCGGCTGTCCTCAGCCACCTTCCTTCTCAGCTTCAAGGCTGAATTCTTCAACCAAGATCTAGAGACATGACGGGAACTACAGTTAACCCTAACGCACATCTTGTTACCCCACTAAGAAATTCTTCTATGGTAGTGCTAGGCTGGTTTTTTGTTTGTTTTTGCGTTGGCATAAAGAAATACCTGAGGCTGGGTAATTTATAAGAAAAGAGGTTTCATTGGCTCGTGGTTATGCACGATTTACAGGAAGCATGGTGCTGCCATCTGCATGGTGACGGCCCCAGGAAATTTTCACTCATGCTGGAAGGCAAAGTAGGAGCAGACATCTTACATGGCAAGAGTGGGAACAAGGGGCGGGGATGCCACACACTTTTAAACAACCAGATTTCATGAGGACTCACCATTGTGAGGACAGCACCAAGCTGTGAGGGATCCATCCCCATGACCCCAATACCTCCTCCCAGGCCCCACCTCTGGCACTGGGAATTACATTCCAACATGAGATCTGGGTCAGACAAATATCCAAACCATATGGGGTAGGCAAGGTAGGAGTGGATTTGCAAGTTCCAGACACATGCTCCCGGTTTCTCCTGTTGGCTTAGCACGTGTCTACAGCACTAGCTCAGGGGCTGGCAAACTGTGGCCCACAGTCAAATCTGACCTGCCAACTCTTTTTGTAAATAAAGTTTTATGGAACTCGGCCATGTTTGTTTGTTTACTTACTGTCTGTGGCTGCTTTTGCTCTGCTACAGCCAAGTTGAGCAGTGGTGACAGAGACTGTACGGCTTACAAAGCCTAAATATTTACTTACTGGCCCTTTACAGAAAGACGCCAACAACACCTGCTCTCGTTTATTCTCTTTTGGGCAGCTTTTTCTGAAAGCTGAATTCTGGGAAAGGGATTAGTGCAGTTTGGGTTATAGCAGCATAGTTGCATCATATTAATTGCATTATGTTAAGTGAGACAATTATCTTGTTATTGTATTTGTTTGGAATTAAGCATGTTTTAAGGAAATGCTCGTGGGGGCCAGGTTGACAAGGGGTAGACTTGTGGAGTTAATTTTAGGTGTCAATTTGACCAGATTAAGGAAAACCTAGAAACCTAGTAAAGCATTGTTTTGGGTGTGTCTGTTGGGTGTTTCCAGAGGAAATTAGTGTGTGGACTAGACGGAAAGATCTGCCCTCTGTGTTAGCAGGCACCATCCTCTTGGTCAGAGGCCCAGAGAGAACACAAGAGAGTCCACAGACGATGGTCTGCACTTTCCGAGAGCGGGGACAGGCTTTTCTTCTGCTGCCTTGGACATCAGAACTCCATACTCACCAGCCTCTGGACTGCAGGATTGACACCAGCGGCCTCCCGAGTCCTGAGGCTTTCTGCCTTGGACTGAGAGTTACTCCATCTGCTTCCCTGGTTCTGAGATCTCTGGACCCAGGCTGAGCCATGCTACAGACATCCCAAGGTCTTTAGCTTGTAAACAGACTGTCAGGGGACTTATCAGCCACCATAGTGTCATGAGCCAATTCCTCTAATAAATCACCTCTCGCATATCTATATACATAGCCTATTGGTTCTGTCTCTCTGGAGAACCCTGGTTAATATAAATTTGTCTTGGGGAAGCTGAATATTATTTCTTTTTAATGTATTCCTTACAACACAACAGAAGAAATCTGTAAAATTTTTCCCTCGGAAAAAGGCCGTGATAAGTTGAGTGACAAGGCTACTTAATGGTGAAAGATTAAGTTATTAATTAATTAAGATTAATTTGTGAAAGATTAAGTTAATTAATTAGGATTAATTAAAGACCAATTATTGGTGCTGCAAAAGCAGAAAATTGCTTAATGGCAATGGCTGAGCAACAGCCAGACTTTCTAATGGACGACACACATTTACAAAATTTGTAGACCACAATCACTCTCCAAACACTAGCGCAGTGTGAGTGTTTTGAAGATTATACACGAACTGAAAATGCAGGTGAAAAATACAAGAAATCTCCCTTGCCAAATTAGCCAATTGTGTGTGACTTCTGCCCCTTCACGCATAGCACCCGTTTGCTGTGCTATGTACTTCGTCTTTGCATCATCTTCAATATTGGAGGTAGAAATTGTGTAGACCTTTAAAGAGTTCTAATTCATTTTATGCATTTTTTTTTCCAATTTGACTCCATGAAAGAGCATTATCACAACGTCGGCTTTGTGTGTAAGCACTGTGCGTGTGCGTAAAAATGTCTAAACTTCCTCAAAAAAAATGAAGAGATGTCCTCTTTGCACACCTGCATTTGTGCCGGAAAGATAAAATTCCTCAAGATTTCAGCTTTTTGGGTGGCTGCATATGCGGTGGTGACCTACTGTAAATTTGGATCAATCTCATCGAAAGACTTAGGATGTCCATCACGGTACTCCAGATGAACTCAGTTATAAAGCTGGTGCACACAATTACCAAACATAGTGGTATGCATGGATACCTTTTGTTTTTTGATCTATTTCTTGATGAAGACTCCTCTGCTCATAACTGTTATACCCAGGTAACTGTCGTTAATATACTGTTAACTGTCATTAATAGTGTTTATGATGACAAAAATACATATGCCACCATTGCCCATTTTGTCATGTAAAGTGGTCAACAAAGTGTTCTGTCATGTTTTTATATATTTCGCAAATAATCCCTTTTAAAAATGTAGATACGTATTTTTTTCAGAGTTGTATTTTCAGGATTTTCATCTGTCAAGATTGTGAATGTGGGGATTTTGCTATTTTAGGATTTTGACATCCAGGGCAATGGCATTTGGGATGTGTCTTTCAGGACTATGGCCCGGACCCTTTAGGAAGGGATCTTTTCCCAGCTTTCTCAGTTCCTGGGTAAACGGCTTCTTTACCTATATGGGTCCTAGGTCTGTCTCATCTCTTTGAATTCAAACTACTCTCAAATACCAACCCAGTGGTTCTCTCTGGCCTCTTCCCACAGATGTTTCCCAAACCCATCCATCTAAGGCTGAGCACACAGCCTATTCAGCTTCCCTGAGCCGAGCCGCTAGTCTAGACAATGCCAGCAGTTAACACAGGAGTCATCCCTATGAGACACAGTTCTTTATAATCTTTCTCAGTGTGTCAGGGCTTTTTCAGTTGCAAATAACAGAAACCTGATCCAAATTAACTTAATAAGAAAAAAAAATCTGCAGAAAATTCCAGAAGTAGATCTTACTGCTCCCAGCAAATAGGTGATGCCATCAGGACTCATCCCCATGTTTCATCTTGAGGAATCCATCTCAACGTTCCTCAATATTGGATTTTTTTTCTTTTGGAGATGGAGTTTTGCTGTTGTTACCCAGGCTGGAGTGCAATGGCGTGATATTGGCTCACCACAACCTCCACCTCCTGGGTTCAAGCAATTCTCCTGCCTCAGCCTCCCGAGTAGCTGGGACTATGGGCGCGAGCCACCATGCCCAGCTAATTTTTGTATTTTTAGTAGAGACGGGGTTTTGTCATGTTGACCAGGATGGTCTCGATCTCTTGACCTTGTGATCCACCCGCCTCGGCCTCCCAAAGTGCTGGGATTATATCAATATTGGTTTTATTCAGACAGGCCTTCAAACAGCTTTGGCTTGTGTCCTCTCAACATCCTCAGCAGAAAGAGAGTTCCCCTCCATTCTAACAAGAGAGCCCAGAGCTGAGTCTCAGAGCTCAGGTGGGCCACATCATCACTTCTGTGCAGATCACTATGCCTGGGGGATGGGCTGAGGGGATTGGTCAGGCTTGGACCACATGCTAGTGCAAATATTAGGGAGGTAACCCCACTGGATAGACAGAGTGGCAGAGGGGCGTTCCAGAGTGGAGAATGCTTCCACCTGCCTGGTGGAGGGCCAATGCGGGCTGGCCAGGGAAGGACAACAGGTGAACATCTCGCCTCGTCTGCCTGGTGTGTGTGACAGTCACTCACAGATTGTCATTTTCTTCTTCCCTGCGGTCTTCTCAAGGGGCTATAACAGCGTTCAAGTCTCTCCCAGCCCACATGATAAAGTCCGTGCTGCTTCTTAGGCTAAAATACCCCCTCCCCCTTGTCTGCCTGTCAGCCTTGCCTCCCACCATCTCCTCTATCTCACGAGCTCTGGAAATGTTGAGCTTTCCACAGCAGTGCCCCAGGGGCCCGAGGTCTACAGTCTATCTTTGCCTTTCCATTGCTTTTGCCTTTTCCACTTTGTCTGCATGGCATGCTTCTGATTTACTGCCCAGATCAAGAGTGCTCTCCTCTGGGAAGTTGCATCCCCACCTCTAGGACAGAAGAAAGCACCCCTTCATCTGTGCTATCACTGCCCTGCACCAGTGTCCCATGGAGTCTGTCTCTCTACTGTTTATCTTTGTCTTCTCTTTTAGGCAATGAGCTCCTCGAGGGCAGGGATGTTTTCAGGCAATGTTTGTCTTCCCAGGGAGTTGGCTTTTGTGTGGCTTCTCCAACTCCAGCCTTAAAGCAATGCTAGGTCCTCTAAAATCCCATAAGATTAGTGGGAGACTATAGGCTTAAGAGGGGGATAAAGCCAAGTAGATGCATTACCAATTAATTCAGTAGACATCTAGCAAACACTTTCTGTGCCAGGCACTGTGCTAAGTGATGGGACCACAGAGGTGATTCAGGCAATTTCCCAATCCCAGGAAATTCACTGTGGAATAGAGAAGTGAAGTGATCTAAGCTGTCTGTATTTCCCTCATTCTCTCTCCGATGTCTAACCTGGTATCTGACACATAGTCAATGTTTAATAAACAGTTGCTGAACAAATAAATGAATAAATGAGCAAGTGAGGGAATGAATGCTATGGAGAGTGCACACAAGGCTGTGTCAGAGTATGGGGTAAGAAAAGAGTGCTGGGAATATCCTTTCATCATCTCTCATTTACTGAGGCACATGCTGGCTGTTGGGAATTCAGAGGGAAGGGGTGCCTGTCCCCTGTTCTCAAAGATCCTGCAGCGCAGGGGACTAAAAAAATCAATGCTTACAAGACAGTGTGAGAATTACTGAGATGAGAGAGCATGATGGAGGAATGCATGGAAGAGAAGCCAATGAATTAATTGATTAACCAGTGTCCTCTGTAATGACATCTCTATGTTCTCTGCCCTTTCCTGGTTTTACTGTTGGAGCCCCAAGAAAATACTAATTCATTTTCTCAAGGAGATCATAATCAATATGGGGGAGGACAACTTATGGAACACTAAATGAAGAGTCAAAATATTGGACGGTAGTACCGTGCTAAATCATGACACACAAAATCACAGAAGGGACAGCCCAGGTTCCTGGTAGCCCTAAGTGGTCAGGGAAGGCTTCCTGCAGGAGAGGCATTCTGAAAGGTAAGCTCTGGGGCTACAGATCTCTGACAGTCTTCAGTGCCAGGCTGAGGACCTTTTATACTTTCATAGTTTACTCCATAGGCAGCAAAGAGTCATGGAAGAGTAGTGATCTGGGAAGGGGCATGATCAAATGCGGATTTTAGAAAAATTACTTTGAGACACAATATAGGGAATGGGGGAGGGAGGCGGGGAATGCAAGATAGGATATAGGGGACTGACTTAGGGGCTTTGTCATAGAACTAGTGAAAGATTAGGACTGCCTCGGCCACGTCCTTCAGTTGAGATAACCTGGCTTCCAGTGATGGGAAGGTCATTCCAAACAGTTTCTTTCCCTTGGCTCATGGTCAAGTTAAGACTTCTTGGGGGTTCCAATTCATTCAACAAATATTTATTGTACTAGGCAGGCATGGAGCCAGGCGCTGAGGATAGAACTGTGAACAAACAACATTGCCTGTCTTCATGAAGTTTCCATTCTAATAGTCATCTCTATGGCTGCAGGTGGCTCCCAGGGAGAGAGGAAAGCTGGTTCAAAGTTGCCTTTCAGGATGGCACAACTGGGAAATACTCTTAGCAGTCAGTCCACGCAACCCCCTACCCACAACCCCTGTGGCTAATAAGCCATATGTTTCTTCCATTTTATCCCATTTAATCCCGATTCCAGCAGAGCCTAATGAGGTAGATGTTGGTGCCCATTATGCAATGATAATGCGTGGGCAAGGACTCCCTGGGATGCCACTGACAATGACTTCCCTTAGAGGGTACCGAGGCAGCTGTGGGAAGATGCTTTTGAGGATCAGGTGGGGAGTGTGTGCAGAGGCCCAGTCTCAGGCAGATGGGGCACTTCCTTGGTGCCTGAGTTGGTCCCTGGGACTCCTGGGGAGGGCTGCAACACTCACCAAAGCAACACTGAGAGCCACAGAATGCTAATCAGACTCAGACATCAGGATCCCAGACAATAACTGCGATGCAGAAAATACACAAAATAACCAGGCAGACTTTGTAATTAACTTCCGCTCCCTTCCAGCAGTCATTTGGAGTTAATGGTTTCTTAATTCAGTGCTCATTTGGTGACTTTAATTTCAATTAATTTTGCCAATTTTCCTCCGAGGTGCTCATGGTGTGACAGAAACTTCCTGCATGGTGAAGTCCCCACCACAGGGACCTGGAGTGGGTGGAGAAGGGAAGGGCTGGGGTCAAGCAGTCACCAGAAGACCAGACTCCTGCCTAAGTCAGGAATCAGCGTCTCCTGGGTTCAGGAGGTCCTTGGGGAGTTCAGGGTCCATGAGCAAGATCTCCCCAAAGAAGGGGCTAGTGAGAGCTGATAAGGCAGTGCAGGGGTTGAAGGTACCCCTGAATTTCTCTAGCTCTTGAGAGTTTTGAGTCATAATGGGTGGGGCAGGAGAGGAAGCCCAGCTCTCCTGGAAGTATCAGGGAAGGGGTCAGGACCAAGGACACTGCCCTCCCTTCCATCAAGCATTTAAGAGGTCTTAGTCCTCTGAGCCACATCGTCGATGACCCCACTCAGATCCCCTTTGCTGGGCCAATGTCCTGATTGCCCAGCTGCTGCAGATGTCAGCTGCAATCAGCTCACAGCCTCCCTCTGCTCTAGAGTTGCCTGTGGCAAGTGGGATTCACTTGTTCTGGGAAGTTACATTACCTGCAGCTCAGGACATCCTGCGCACAAGGACTGAGTGGTACAGACAGAGGGCTGCATCCTCTCTCCTCAATCCCCATCCCCTTTGCTTCAAGGTGTGTCTGCCGCTGTGGTGCAGTTGGTGTTCCAGAGTGGTGCAGCCAGACCCAGCCGAGGCCACCTCCTTGCTTAAGTCCTTCCCTCGCTTTCTCCTGCCAGGACTCCCTCAGTAAATCCCATGCACCTGAATCTCTGTCTTGGGCTCAGCTTCTCGGGAACCCAAACGACAACAGTAGTTTATATATTAAACTCATGTCCTCCTCATGCAATGTGCCAGATGCTGTTCTGAGTCCTTTACTCAAAGAAATCCATGTCATCCTCATAGCAATCCTACGAGGTAAGTATTGTTAGAGTCCCTATTTTGAAATAAGAAAACAGACAGCAAGAGATTAAGAGACTTTCCAGGGGCAACATAGGCTGTAAGTGCAGAACAGGAACTTGAACCAGGGGAGTCTGGTTCCAGACTCTGTGCCCTTAACCATTATGCTGCCCAAGATGGAACCACTGGCCTCCAGCAACTTCCCTAAAGGCATGGGTGATGTAATTCAAGAGCCTGAGCCACTAACGTGTGAGGGAGAGCTTTTCTCCAGGTCCTTTTTCAGAAGGATTGAGGCACGGGGGAGTCTGGAACCCTGGAGCTCTGACCCCATGATGCCAGGACACTCTATTTTTGAGACAGTCTTGCACTGCTGCCCAGGCTGGAGTGCAGTGGTGTGAACTCGGCTCACTGCAACCTCTGCCCTGCAAGTTCAAGCAGTTCTCCTGCCTCAGCCTGCTGAGTAGTTGGGATTATAGGCGCCCCTTGCCATCATGACCAGCTAATTTTTTTTTATTTTTTATTTTATTATTATTATTTTTTTAGTAGAGATGGGGTTTTGCCATGTTGGTCAGGCTGGTCTCAAACTCCTGATCTTAGGTGATCCACCTGCCTCAGCCTCCCAAAGTGCTAGGATCATAGGTATGAGCCACAACACCCGGCCTCGAGCACTCTTTTAGGCAAACTTTTTCCTCTGGGGATGGTCCTGAAGATCAATAGCATGGTGCAACTGGTCAAGTGCTGGGGTGAAAGTCAGATATCCAGATTCCAGTGCTCACTGTATCTCTGACTCTCTTTGTGACTTGGGATGAGTCATTTTCCATCAGCGGGCCCTTGCTTCTCCAGCTCTACCATGTGAATGAGTTAGTGACAAAGTCTCGAAGAGCCCCAGCTATAATGTTTTGGCTTTATGAAGTGGAGACACTTTATGAAGTGGTCTTTCCCAGGGGATCCCCCATCAGAGGATGAGAACAGATGTCCATGGAAAGGCAGAGGAGCTACATTCCATGACTTGTGGGCATCAATGTCCCCAAGGGACTGAGGACGGGATCCACAGGGCCACAGAAGAACGTAGGTCACAGTGACTGCTCAATGCCCATATATGGAACATGCATTCATCAACAAGTTCTTGTAGGGGACCTGCCTCATGCCAGGGACTCTGCACATGTAATTCAGGTCTCCCCAAGCTAGGACACAATGAGGCACAATCACAGCAATTGCCACCAATGCACTGACCTTTTCCCTACTTGCCAGTGAAGGACGAACTCCATGTGAAGACACCCCACTCCCATACACATCGTGATTGTTGGACTCTCCATGGGTATCTTCATTGCACTTAGGGAGAAATGTTTTCTGTTACTAAGCAGGGGTGTGTTGTGTCCTTGCTCTCCCTCCTGAGACCCTCACAGTGATGTTCACTGTCTGTGGAGTCACAGGAGGGGACCCCACCACTGAAGCATTTTATGAGAAAGCCACATTCCCTCTGCTCCCAAAGCTGCCAGTCCACAAGCTGCGGTGAGGTGTGATGGTTTCTCTGACCTTCATTGCTCCTAAAAGGAAGAGGAGAACTCCCTCAGTCCCCTGAATCAGGGCTAGGCCAGGGGGAAAGCAATGAGGGAGGGTGAACAGGAGTGGTATAAATATCGCTTCTTTTTTTCTCCCCCATCCTAACTTCCTCCTTCTCCAAACCTTAGGGAGAGCATGTCCAAGGGTAGCTTCCTCCCACAAGCCAGGGAGGCAGGGAGGTGCAGGAAAGCATTCCATCTGCTTTCTTCCCCTCTGTGAGTCCCACCGACCTCACATGCCCCCAAATCTCAGTCCTCGGAAGTGTCCACATAACAGCTGCTGTCAGAGCAAAGCCGCTGCTGGACAGCTCCGCTGAGGGCCTTGTTGGGTAACTGGAGCTGTCATGCCTGTGGCTGTCACAGGTCCCAATCCACAGCTGGTAGGCACTGCAAAGTCCAGCCAGCCAAGACTGGTTTTTTAATTTTGCTAATGAAAAATAAAAGCAGACACCTTTGTAGCGAAGGAGACCCACTTTACTCCTGGAGCCTGGGTGTGCCACACGGAGTGGCCTTGTGCAACACCAGGGCCTGCCTGTGTGACTGGAAGCGTCAGCCCTGACCAAGCCTCCTTGCTGTGCTTTCAGCTTTACCTCCACTCTTCCTCTTACACAAGTACAGCTCTGACCATGCCCCTCTCCCGGTCAAAAGCCTTCAGAGGCCTTCAAACATCTGCTGGGTGAAATCCGAGTGGGCCTCTTGGCATGAAAGGGTTGCCACACTCTGGCTCTAAGCCATCTTCACTCCTATCACCGATTCCAGTCATACCTAGAAACCCACTCTTTTCCATACTTTCCACTTGCTGCCAAGCCTCAGAACCTTGGCACAACATTCGTTCTGTGTGGAATGCTCCACCTGAGTTTCTCTACCTGCAGACACTCACTCTTTCCCTGGGGGACCTGGAATTCAAGGAGGACCCTGGCCATGGGGTCTGACACCACCTCTGCCAATGCTCTTCTCTCTCCACTTTTCTCTCCCCTCTCTCGCTGTGCCTTCATTCCCTCGCCAACTCCATTGTTCCTGGATCCCATGGACAAAATCGAATTCTAGTTGTCAGGTTTGAAGGGACATGAGAGCTCCATGTTCTCTCACCTCCACCTAGATCCGTGATTCTCAAACTTTGAGAGAAATCAAATCAGCTGGAGAGCTTTCTAAAACGTTGATTGCTGGGCCCCACCCTCAGAATTTCTGATTCGAGAGGCCTAGAGCGGAGTCCATTTCTAACAAGTTATTAGCAGTAACAAGGTAATGCCAATGCCGCTGGTCCAAGGACCACATTCTGGGAACCGCTAACCTGGGTTTGGGCTCAGAAACTAACCCTGTGTCTCCGTTTCCCCCAAAGGGTCCAATGCCAGCACACTCACTTCTTGGTTTGGTACCCATTGATGGTTGCAGCTCTGTTTCTTTTCCTTTCTTTTTTTTCTCTGTTGCCCCACCTGGAGTGTCGTGGTACAGTCTTGGCTCACTGCAACCCATGCCTCCTGGGCTTAAGTGCTCCTCCTATCTCAGCTTCCCATGTAGCTGGAACTACAGGCTGTGTGCTACTACACCTGCCTAATTTTTGTATTTTTAGTAGAAATGGGGTTTCACTGTGTTGGCCAGTCTGGTCTTGAACTCCTGACTTCAAGTGCTTTACCCGTCTCGGCCTCCCAAAGTGCTGGGATTACAGGAGTGAGGCACCACGTTCCGGTGGTTGTGGTTCTTGACAGGAAGGTAGGGCTTCCAGGTACCTGCTAATCAGAGCCCTGGGGAAGGTCTTGGGTTTCATTATTACAATAAATTCACTGACAAGAACACAAAATTCTCTGCAGGGAAAATAATCACAGTGATTAATAAAGAAACATACTGTAACAACATCAAAGGTGGTGATAATAGTAATAACATGATTATAATATAATGTCATCTGCCCTAATGTGCTAAATCCAGATTGGTTTGAGCAATATAAAAGAATTAGTGACATACACAAATGCTCAGAAAGTCTAGCTTAGACATATTTGGGGCTATTTAGGTGATGGCAATGGTGATGATGACTGTAATAACAAACCACATTTGTACACAGCTTTAGCGTTTCTAAAGCACTTTTTATCAGTTTTATTTTAGCAGCAACTCAGGAAAGTAAGTGAGGTGGGGAAGCCTCTTTGTTTTATAGGTGAGGCTCCCATTCGCTCATCCTTTCAGGCCTCATTCAACAAACATGTGTCGTGTGCAGGTCAGGTAAAGGACAAGAGTTGGGGTAGGGTTGTAGATAAAATGCAAATTAAATATAAATTCAGGTATAGGTGCAGTCACTCATGCCTATAATCCCAGCATTTTTGGAGACCAAGAGAGGAGGGTTTGAGTTCAAGATCAGCTGGGACAACATAGCAAGACACTCCATCTCTACAAAAAGAAATTTCATTTTCATTTACATATTTTTTTCTGGCACTTAGTTCTTTCACACAAAGAAATTTTTAAAAAAATAAGTAAAAGTAATGCAGATTAAAATACAAATTAAAATGAAATTTGAATTTCAGAGAAACGACAAATCATTTTGTAGTATAACTACATCACAAATATTGCAAGGGACATACTTAAAATAAAATTATTGGTTGTTCATCTGAAATTCACATTTAAGTGGGTGTGCTGTGTTTTTATTTGCTATCCATGTGGTACCCTACTGGGGAAGGTAGGAGGGGATGAAAAGAATAAGAAATGTTTCTTGCTCTCAGAACAATCTCACAGTCTGGTTGGAGATCACAGAGCTCAGATGATTCCAACCCGTGTAGTCAGTGGTCTGGTGCATTCAATGTAGTCAGCATTTCTCAACGTGATGTGCACAGGAGGCACCCACAGATCTTGTGAACCTGCACACTCTGATTCTGCAGGTCCGGGGTGGAGCCTGAGAGTCTGCATTTCCTACAAGCACCCAGGTGGGGTTGACGATGCTGGTCCCTGACCACACTCTGAATAGGGAGGGTGTAGCAGGGAGCACAGAGGCTGTGGGTGCTTAGAGGACATGCTCAGCCCACCTTTGGGGATTGGGGAAAAGCTTCTTGGAGAAGGTGGTAGGTAACTGGTGAGTCTTGGCTGGTAAGCAATGGGAGAGGGAGGTGGAGGAGGTGTTCCAGGAGGAGGGAGCACCATTTGTGGAGTCTCAGAGGCTCCACAAATTTGTGAAACTACTGCAAATCTGGGAAAGGTGGGGATGATTGTGGCTGGAGGCTAGATTTGGGGTTGCAAGCAGTGCCGGAGTCTGGGTGTCAGAAGTTCATCAGACAGATGGGATCCTTGTCATCACAGACCCCACCAAGCCTATTGAATGGCCGAGGCAGGGCCATGGACAGACCAGCACGATCCAGTGTGGCTGGGGATGAATTGGAACCAATCACTGGAGTGGGGGATCCCAGGGAGGGAGCCATGCACTGCCTGGGAGCTGAAGGTGTCCTCCCACACAGCAGGGTATTTGGGAACAAAGTCTTGGAGGTGAAAGGGACTTTTTTGTTTCAAGGGCTGAGGGGGAGAGGAGTGGATGTCTCACTAGTGGGGCCAAAACAGATATGCAGAAAGCTTGCTCTGTTTGGGAAGGGAGTGGCTTCCCTGAGGACAGCAACCGTGTCTGAGTCCTTCTTCTCTGGATTCCCGGCACCCATCATGGGGCCTTGTCAGTGTGGGGTAGAAGTCCAGGCCCAGCCGGCAAGGTAGCCCAGAACCTCTACTCCAAGCCCTCGTTCATTTTGCTTTGTCTTTCCAAGCCACAGTCAGAACGTCGGTGGCAGAGGAACTTGTCATAGTAGCAGACTCAGATTCACGGCTGGGGTTCTGGAACCTGTAGTAGTTAAGTGGTCTTGGAGTACTTCAGAGCTGGGGCTTGTCCTCAGCATCTTAGGGTTTATCACAGCACTCAGGACAGATCGCTAGTGTTCTGTGTCCATTCTCTCCCTCGTTCTTGGCTAAACAGATCACCTGCACTGTAGGTGGGTACATGGCATCTGGGAACAAAATCTACATTTCCTAGCTTCCCCTGGTGTGGTCATGGTGCCAGGTTCTGGCAAGTAGGGTGTGGTAGATGTCACTTGAGAATCAGTCTGGGTGTAGCACAGGAAGCAAATACTATTCTAAGTATTCCAAACAGAAAGGAATTTAATAGAGGGATCTGGTTGCTTACAAATTCCTTGGCAGGGCTGGAAGCATGAAGGTTGTGGGATGTTGTTAGGGGTTTCCAGTCACATCACAGGAGCTACAAACAAGAGGTCAGGAAGCTCCGGGAAACTGCTGCCAATGTCATAGCCACCCGTAGCTGCAAGGAGGCCAGACAGCGGACTGGAGGATCTCAGAGGCCGGAGGCTGCTGGCCGGGTGTTTCTGCCACTGAAGGCAGAACAGCTTCAGCCTTCTTTCTGCCTTGCAAATAGCATGTGAGTAAAGCTCGTTGGCTGGAACTAGTGACATTCAGAATTCTGGTAGCAAGAGTGTGACAAACATAGTGCAGAGGCTTCCAGGCTCTGTCATACAGTGAGAGCGTAGCAGGCAAGGAGGGGGAGCATGCTGAATGCTGCCTGGTGATATTCACTCTAGCTCCTTCCTGCCAGCTGGGATAGGATGCAGTGGCAAGGACAGCTTCCTAAGATGGCAGAGAATCATGGTAGCGGTCACAGAAATGCCACCCAGGCTGGGACCTTTGCACGGATAAGAAATCAACTTCTACCTTGTTGAAGTCACTGAGCAGCTGAACCCGTGTCTGACACACTGCTATTAATTGTAAAATGAGATCTGAGAAGCGTCACTACTCCAGCATGTATCTGTTGATGTCACTGTAGTTTCAGTTGAACCTGGCCAGCAGAAGTGCAGCAATAAAGACTCACAGACAGACAAAGCAATACTCAGGGCTGTGGGTAACTGTTGCCAAGTGAGAGCCATTGAGTCTATGCTGAGGGAAGCTGGCGAGAGCTCAGAGGATACAGGCGTGTTGAAAGCATTCCTGGAGGAGACATCACTGGAGATGGAGATGAGAAAGACTCTCCAGTGGAGGCCATTTTTCTCTTCCCTCTCCAGAGCTGTATCACCCAGGGAGCTGCCCCACCCTGCTCCGGACCTTGGCCTCTTCTGCTCAAGGGTGTGAAAGGCCAGGAGGAGGGAGGCAGGGTGCCTGTAGTTAACCAGGGGAGCGGGCTCTTAAGCTGGGGCAGGATAGAGACCAGAAGGATGGCCTGGGAGATGGGGAGGAAAGGGGGGTTCAGCATTGCTCCAGAGGGAGAGGCCCATGACAATGAGATGGTTCTCAGCTGCATCTGCAAGACTCCTAGGACAAAGATGGGGACAGACACATTCAAGGAATGGCCTCAAGGTCATGAAGTGGTGGCTGATTCTACCTCGCCCCCTTTCTCCTCTGCCTTGCGACTCCTCCCCAGGAAGACACACTGTATTCACCCTTCACACAGGGGGCCTCAAGTAGGCCTGTGACCTGGGGAACAAGTGCTGTCCTATGAACCAATGCCAGGCACAGGGCTTATGACACACCCAGCCAGCCATCTCTCTTCATCCATTTCTGCGAAGAGCATGTGGTTAGGATTCGGGGATAGACCCAAACAGGCCAGGGTCAGGGCTTATTTAGAGATCAGGGCCAAGGTTTAGTTCATGACCAGGATTTAGACTGTTCAGGATGAAAGAATGGTCCAGGGAAGGATCAGAGATTAGACAGCCACAAGGACCCACCTGTGGCCACAGCCGCTTCTGTGCCAGGACCATCGTTCAGTCCAGTACTGGAGTCTGGAGTCTGAGTTCTTTTTTTTTTTTCTTTTTTTTTTTTTTATGCAGTGTTTTACTCTGTCACCCAGGCTGGAATGCAGTAGCACGATCGTGATTCACTGCTGCCTCCACTTCCCAGGTCCAAGCGATCCTCCCTCCTCAGCCTCCTGAGTAGCTGGGACCACAGGCATGTGCCTCCATGCCCAGCTAATTTTTTAAATTTTTCTAGAGCTGGGTCTCACTATGTTGCCCAGGCTGAAGGGTTTACTTTTCATGGGGAAATAGTGTTTAACAAATTGGATGAGTTCAATTTCATTAGTTCCCCTGGTAATAAACCAAAATGAAAGGCTATGATAGTATAAGTGTGAATTCTTCCCTTATATCATAGTTAGGCTTCATTTTGCTTCTAGGGGCCCTCTTTACTCTTCCCCTAAACTTGTGATTTAGACCCTCTGACCCTTTGGTAGAAGAGGATATACAGAGACAGAGGAGGAAAATAAGCTGCCTGCATTCTCATGCGACTTCAGAAAGGGCTGGAGCCAGGCGAGGAGCCAGTTGAGCAGGTGCCCAGCACAGGGCAGCCTGGTGGACTCACAGCTTCCTGCGGTGTTTTGGAGACAAGCCCCAGGTCACCCTGAAACCCACGGGCAGGCGGTAGGCAGGCGGGCCGACAGCCGGCTGGAGGAGTTGGCAGTGGGGATGTCCCAGATGAGAGACTTGCACCACAGCCAAGGCTGTCTAGTTGGGGCAGAGGGTGGGGGCGGCAATTTATTCAGCCTGCTCTGCAGACAGCCCCAGGGCAGGTGCCAGCAATTTTCCAGTCCTGAGTGATAGGGCCAGAACCGCTGAGGGGCCCAGAAGGGCAGGGACACCCCCCCGCAAGGTCCTCGTGGGCATGCTCAGCCACTGAAGGAAATACAAAGTGACGGTAAGTGACAAAATTGAAAGTGCAATTAAGACAGATGGAACTAACTGGCGGGGATGATAAGAGCCATTCCCCAGGCTCTGGGATTTAAGGTGAGGTCACAGGACGACCGTGTCCTGCCACACAGCTGGCAAAGAGGAGGCGAGGGAATGAGCTGAAGGACAGGAGCCAAGCTCTGTGGAGGACAGTGAGCAAACGGCTTTGGCAGCACTGAAAGATTTAGGTCAGATACAAGGATGGACTTCCTGGAGAGGAGGGTGGCTAAGCATTGGTGTAAGTGAGATACTCTCTCCTTTTCCCAAGGACATATATATCCCTCCTGTGCAGACTTGGACACAGGCACTTGGGCAACCTGACCTTGCCAAGATCTGTGGCAATGTGAAATAGCTCCATTACCAAATGAGAAGGCTGTGCAGGTGGAGGTGTGTGGCATTTGGGAAGAGAACAAAGGGAAGAGAGCTCAATGTGTAACAAGCCCCAGAGGGCTTCCTGCTGGCCAGAGCTAGGAGAGAAGGAGTCAGTCAGGCACCATGCAAATGGGTGTCACAGCGCTGGAAGCTGAGCCCTGAGGAGGTCTCCTAGGGACCTTTCTTCGTCTGTGCTGCTGCTTTCAGCTGGACCAGGAGTGAGGGGGCGTGGTGGCCACTCCCTGAACCCACTGAACCAGCAGCCAGGCAGCCTGACCCCAGGTTCTACGAGGCTCTGATGGAGGGAAACCAAGGGCCTGCAGGAGAGCCTGTGTAGACCCTCACAGCAGGTGGGGTGGCTGGGATCCATGGCAAGATTCATGCAAGAATCAGGGAGCTCATCACCAACATCCGGGACCACCTTGCTTTGCCAACCGCAATGGAGAGAGCCAGTTTAGCTTCACTGTGATGGATTGAACTGGCCAGCTTGATCAGCCCCCATTCTTTCCGTATCCTGTGCCAGGTCCCCATGACAGGCAATGAGCAGGCCGAGAAAGTGGCTTCTTTGTGTTCGGTGAGCTCCGAGACTGAGGGGAAAGAAGAGACTCGGGCTCTCCTTTCTCAACAAATGGGAAAGGTGGTCACTCACTTCCCATTTGCTGAGCACCTGCTCCATGCTGGGCAGTAGCAGCACAGAGGCTCAGTGTGATGCTTAAAGCAATACTTTAAGAAGTATACAGTTTTGTTGTGAATTAAAACATATGAAGCACTCAGACACGAACGAAATACTTAGGTATTCATTCAAGGTGTATGAATGAATGGTAAGGGCACAGGAGCTGGGGGAAGGAGGAATTTGGTACAGGCTAGAGTCATCAGTGCAGGATTCTCAGAGGAGGCAAGGCTTGAGCCTGGCCTTTGCAGGACGAAGAGGAGTAGCTTAAAAGATTAGAAGGGGGCATACATCTTGGGTGGGTTTAATGCATAAGTAAATATGCAGAGGTGAGAAAGAGTATTCAGAAAGAATTTTCTGAACTTCAGGACAGAACTAAGGTTGGAGTGGAAAATAGATCCTTGGATAATCCCAGCAGATCCAAGGCCACTCTGGAGTCAAACGTTTCTTTGTGAGAAGAGCTTGTGCCCAGGAACGACTTACTGCCCCCAAGAGAACAGAACCATAGCAGGAGGTCGAATCTGAATGGCCAAGTGCCCAGGTTTCCCCCTGACTCTTGGGTCTGTGGAACACCTGCCCCAAGCCCCAACTCCCCAAGCCACAGAAAATGAATCCAGATCAGAATAAAGGATGCCCCTCTGCTCTGCTGATGGTGAGGGATCAATGTCATTCTGTGCCCTTCCCTCACCATGGCTAAGACGTGGCAAGACACGTGCAATGGGAGAGGAGACCCGTGCCCATGTACTCTCCTTCCACCAGGAGCTGGGCCATGGGCTCCTCTGGCTCCGAGGCTGATCCTGCAGTCCTTCCTTGCCAGGGAAAATATAATGGAGACAGGTTGGTCTTGCCGTCTCCAGACCATCTTTCATTATAGGACATGTCCTTGTTATGGCTCCTGAGCATAGAACAGGCCAGCATTATCCGAGATTGGAGAGATGCTCCATCACTCCAAGCACACGATCCATCCATCCATCACAGGCCCAGCACTTACGCCTGCAGCCAGGACACTGCAATAGCACCTCAGGATTTATGGGGGGCATTAAGTCATAATTTATGCCATTTTATTTCCCTTTTCAAGACAGCCTTTCTGAAACATCTCTGTTTCCCTGGTTCACCATTCCTAATGACCCAAGATGTGTGTTTCTGCCTGCCTACCTGTAGCCGGCTTAGTGGGGTGCTTTCTCCATTACCTCCCCCAATCCCATGGGTCAGCCTCTTGCCCTGAGGAAGCCCTTGCCCCTCACCTTGGAGAAAGGATCTCCAGAAGTATAAACTATATGAGGAGGAGGAGACTGGCCCCATCCTGATTTGCTGCTGGATCCCCTGGGGATATGGGAGTTCCAGAGGTGCCCCAAGCCCCTCACCCGTGATGGCTGTAAGGGAGGTAACAACTACTGCAAGTCCCAGCCGTGTAGCCATGGAGAAGTCACTCTCTTCACTTGGGTCTTTCACCTTCTCCTCCATAAACAAAGGGGCTCACAGATGACCTCTACCACTTCTCCCCACTCTAAAATGGAGGAACCACATGTCCTAGACACCTTCACTCATTCGGAGCTAAGCCTGGCAAAGGGCAGGCATTCTATTGTTTCAGAGAGAAGTCAGAATGAATTGCAGAGGTTGGGCTGTGAAGCGAACGCTCCTAGTCACCCTCACGCTGGAGGGATCCCAGTATCCCAGTGGGAGCTGTTCCTCTGCAGGGGGTGCTGGGATCCCACTGCTGATTTTAACCCCCACCTGTTCCTCAGCTCTCTTATTTCATTCCTTTCCCTTCCTTCCTTGTCCTGTCTTTCCTCTTTCTCTTCTTTCTCATCTGACTTATGCCTGCCTTGAACTTTGCTACCCTGCTTTATCACCAATTGCTTACTTCAAACCACATCTTGCCAGACCAAAAATCGTGCCACGTGTTGACCCCAACCTGAGCCAACATTTGAATTGAAAGCCCCAGTCCTTAAACTCTGACTATTATGGACTGATTTGTGTCCCCTCACATTAACATGTGAAGTCCAACCCCCAATACCTCAAACGTGACTGTATTCGGGAATAGGGCCTTTAAATAGATCATTAGGTAAGACTGAAGCTATTAGGGTCGGCCTTAATCCAATCTGACTGGTGTCCTTATAAGAGAAAATTTGGACTCTCAGAGACACAGCAGAGTTGAGCACCCACGGAGAAAAGGGCAGCCATCTGTGAGCCAAGGAGAGAGGCCTCAGAGGAAGCCACCCCTGCCGACACCGCGGTCTCAGGTTCCAGCCTCCATTTCTGTTGTTTGAGGCCCCAGTCTATGGTACTTTGTTACTGGCAACCCAGGCAAACTCATCCAGTGACATCGAATTATCCTGGAACCTGTCTCAGTAAGAGACCCCTTTGGGCAGACAGCAATGATGGAGAAACATTCCTGATCCGGAGCACTGAACAGTGAATCACCTCAGGAGCTGAAGCACTTTCACTCCGATTTCCTCGGTCAGTCGCTTGGCCTGATTCTGAAGCTGGAGCTGGTTCTGTCCAAAGCCAGGAGCTGCAGGGGCCCTTTCAGCGGCAGTTGTCCTGTGAGAAAATTGTATGAGGTAAGGCCAGACATGGAAGAAATGTGTGGCTCTAAACACCGGGGTTAATAATACGGTTTACATGGTTGTGACAAAGTAGAGACTCTTTTGATCAGATATATACATCCGATATATATATCATATATTATATATATATACACACACACATATTAGAACTTTTTAAAAATCTGAAATATATCCAGATGGTTCAAAAGTGAAAAGAATAAAAGACATACAGTGAAAGGTTTTCCTTCACTCCTGGCTAAGATTCACCCAGTTCCCACCATCCCCTGACACAAACTGCTATTAATTTATTATAATGACTTCTAGAGGTTTTTCATTTTAATTTATTTTTGAGACAGGGACCCGCCCTGTTGTCCAGGCTGAAGTATAGTGACACCATCAAGGCTCACTGCAGCCTCGACCTCCCTGGGCTCAAATGATCCTTCCAACTCAGCCTCCTGAGTAGCTGGGACTACAAGCATGTGCCACCATGCCTGGCTAATTTTTACTTTTTTAAAGAGATGGGGCTGGGCATGGTAGCTCATGCCTGTAATCCCAGCACTTTGGGAGGCCAAGGTGGGCAGATCACTTGAGGTCAGGAGTTCGAGACCAGCCTGACCAACATGGTGAAAACCCATCTCTACTAAAAATACAAAATTAGCCTGGCGTGGTGGCGCATGCCTGTAATCCCAGCTACTCAGGAGGTTGAGGCAGGAGAATCGCTTGAACCAGGGAGGCAGAGGTTGTGGTGAGCCGAGATCTGGCCACTGCACTCCAGCCTAGGCAATAAGAGCAAGACTCCATCTCAAAAAATATATATATAGAGAGAGAGAGATGGAGTCTCACTATGATGCCCAGGCTAGTCTCGAGCCTGGTCTCAAGCTCGTAGGCTCAAGCAATCCTCCTGCCTTGACCTCCCAATATAGATGTGAACCACCGTGCCTGACCTAGAGTTTCTGTGTAATCAAATCAAATATTTGATTTGATAAGCAAAATCAAATATTTCTTCATGCCTGCCCCTATTTTTCACAAAAGTTAGTATCCTATACACACTATTTTGCTCCTTTCTTTTTTCACCTAATGAAATATCCTGAAGACCTGTTTATTTCTTTTTTTCTCTCTCTTTCTTTGGTTTTTTTTTTTTTTTTTTTTAGATGCAGTTTCACTCTTGTTGCCCAGGCTGGAGTGCAATGGCGTGCTCTCAGCTCACTGCAACCTCCACATCATGGGTTCAAGTGATCCTCCTGCCTCAGCCTCCCGAGTAGTTCAGATTACAGGCAGGTGCCACTATACCTGGCTAATTTTGTATTTTTAGTAGAGATGGGTTTCTTCATGTTGGTCAGGCTGGTCTCGAACTCCCAGTGTCAGGTGATCTGCCCGCCTCGGCCTCCCAAAGTGCTGGGATTACAGGCATGAGCCACCGCTCCCGGCCTTGTTCATTTCTTAATAAACTCCCTCATTCATTGTTCACAGCTGCATTGGAGGATTTACTTACCATTCTAAATCTTCCTACCTGCTGTTGCAGAAATGCATAACATAGGAAGATAGACCCACTCAAGTACCATTGTCCAGAGGATGCCACTGGTAACAAGACGATGCATTTTTATCTGACTTTTTGAGAATAGTCATTACGGTTTATTACAGAAATTTTAAAGTAACAGTGTTTAATTCTTTGTAACTTTTTAATGTTGGGGTTTTTACAAATGTCTTATTTAAGGCTCAGGATGTATTTTAAATGTATAATTTATTTCTATACTTAATCCTATCATCAACCATTTATTCTTATAATGGTTTTCAAGTACTATGTGTAGAGGTTTAATATGATCACTTCTATATTTATTTTAACACATTTAATTAAA
This sequence comes from Cheracebus regulus, assembly GCA_963574635.1. Taxonomy (NCBI): domain Eukaryota; kingdom Metazoa; phylum Chordata; class Mammalia; order Primates; family Pitheciidae; genus Cheracebus; species Cheracebus regulus. The sequence continues at coordinate 60,107 of CAUYQU010095215.1, read as the reverse complement.
CATATAATTGAATGTATATTTATGTAAAAAAAAGTCTTCCTGCGTCCAAATACATTTTGAAGTTGTTTAAGGAAAGCATACCTTCTCTAGAGGATGTTTGAGATAAAAGATCAATAGGACTCATTAGAGGGGATCTCAGACTTCAGCTTGCATAAGAATAGACTAGGGATGCATAAGACCACAGGATTCTGAACTCAGTAGGTTTGAGATCAGACCAGTCAGCTGCATTGGAGCAAGCTGATTCTGTTCCAGGCATCTACAGCCCTCTATTTGAGGAGCCCTGGTCAAGGGGAAAGGAAGCTAAAGCTACATCCTGCACTGAAAATATTAAAGTTGTTGCAATTAATCATTAAACTTAGCTCTGAGGTTTCTGGCAGCTCAGACCAAAGTAGAACCAAAAGGATATAGTGTTCTTCTCCCTGCCAGAACAAAAGGCCAGTTCTTCAAGAGACATAAATGTTTTCCTGGCATTAAATCCTAAGCAGCATTTATCATGGGGTCATTATTGGAGATACCCTGAGCTACACAATGGGCAGCATCTTCAACAGCCCCAAAGAAAAACAGACACAGTCATTACTGTTCCTCTGCAGAAGTCAGAAGGCATCTCCAAACCCAGCTCAGGACAAAGTTCCGCTGGAAGCTCAGCCAATGTGAGCCAGAGAGGTGAGAAGAGTTGGGCCACCTGAGAGTAAAAGTACAGGCCTCTTGTGATGCCATCGGAAAATACGAATGGGGATGCTCAAAGTGACTGAGAGAACAAGAAGGCACACTCCACACCTGTGCCTTCTGAACTCAAGGGAAGACGGATCCCTGTTTCTGACCATGCCCAGTGTGAAGAAGGAGGCCTCTCACCTTACCTTAAGCAGCTCCTGGAACAATGTGGCAGGAGGGAAAGAAGGATAGACAGCTGTTTCCCCCTTTTCCACCTAGAGCGTTGAGTATTTTCTGAACCTTCAGCAACTGGGGCCACTTTCTCATTAAGCATACAGCCCAGGGATTGGAACACAGTAAAAATTCATGAAGGGAGAGGGGCCGTAACCAGTGTATTCCCCATCCTGCTGTTCCTGAGATGTCTTGGAAACGTCTAGTATTCTATGGATTCCAAGGGACAGTTGGAAGTACATATGTCTAATATCCTAAACAAGGACCTTCAACCCCAGCCTCTGCCTGCTTAAACTTAGACAAGCCAAGACATTGTAAACCCCTCCCTCCTCTCTCTCTTTGGCTCTCCATCATTCCAAACTGGAGAGTGACCCTGGGCTCCTGGTTGCCATCAGGCTGTTCAGAAAACTATGTCATTGAGGCTAGAGCTAAGTTGGGATAGAGGAGTGCATGCCTCTGGGGTGCATTTGGCTTATCAAATGAGGCCTGTGAACCAGGACAGATGCAAGAAATTATTGCTCTTCTAAGATGGACGAGACCTTGGCAATGATGGTGGAGACTGCTGGTTATACACCAAAATCCATCCTCCGCTTCTTCCATAATGATAGACTTGTAGCTGGCCATGTGGCTGCTCAGCTAGGGACTATGGTTCGCAGCTCCCCTTGCAACTAACTATGGTCACGGGACCAGGTTCTCAACAATAGCGTGAACACATTATTTGACATTTCCAGGCCTGGCTCACAAAACCTCGGGAATGCGTTCCACTGTGCTCACTTCCCATCAGCCCAAACTCGGACGGGCCCAGGCCCCAGCTGCAACCAAGCAGATAAGTGTAATGCCCTAGAGCAGTGGTTCTTAATCTTTCATGTGCATCAGAATCACCTGGAGAAATTCTTAGCTCATAGATGGCTGGGCCCCAGCCCAGGAATCTTCGATTCAGTGTCTCTGCAGATGAGAGCTAAGATTTCTCATTTCTCGTGAGCTCCACAGTGATACTGATGCTGTTGGTCCAGGGACCACACTTTGAGTAGCAAGTCCCTGAGATACAGCAGAGGAATGAGATAAAAATCATATCCATCCCTGAATGGCCACGTGGAGCACAGCCTCTGAACACCCAGAACATTCATCTTGGATTGATATGTCAGGTTGTCTTTTTTAAAGCAACTGAATTCTTGCTGGGTCTCTACGGTTCAGAGCTCAACTTGACACTAATGAATACAGTAATCAGCTAGTCCACTCATTTAAATACAGAAGGGGATGTTGGGGCCCAAGAGGAAAAGAACCTACCCAAGAGGGTATACAAGAATGAGAACACCAAGCTTTAGCTCCCAAATGGCAGCCTGATCCCCATGTGCAGATGCAAAGGCACTACAGTCTCTTTTACTTTGTGTGATAGGTAGAATAAAAACCCCCTTCCCCAGCCAAATGTCCATATCCTAATCCTTGGATCCTGTGAGTAGGTTAAATGCTGTGGTACAAGACAAATGAGATTGCAGACTAAATTTAGGTTGCCAATCAGCTGGCCTTTTAAAATAGAGAGGTTATCAGGGTTGTCCCAATGTAATCATCAGGGTCCTTAAAGGTGAGAGAAGGAGGCCAAAGAACAGTCCATGTCAGTGTGACACAATGTAAGAAAGACTCAGTTGGCCACTGGAGGCTCTGCCAAGGAATGCAGCAGCCTCTAGAAGCCAGAGATGTCAAGAAAACAGATTCTTCCCTGGAGCCTCCTGCAGGGAACACAGCACCACCAACACCTTGATTTCAGCTCTGTGGGCCCTCACCCGACTTCTGATGTCAGAACTGTAAGAATATTAATTTGTGTTGTCTTAAACCACCAAATTTGTGGTAATTTTTATAGCAGCCGTAGATTAACTCCTGTGTGGGGAAACTGTTTCCTGTGTTAGGGAGGACTGGCCCCTAGGCTTGGAGCTCCTTGAGTGAGCCTTGTCCCCCTCCACCTCCCCCACAGCACCTGGCTCAGGGCTGGGTCCTGAGGAATGGAGGAGGAAAAGGACACACAATAAAGCGTGTGGATAGGGACATATGTCCTTTTCCCCAAAACTAAAGAGAAGGACTGTGCTTGTATCACTCTTTGGGATGTACCCTGATAAGATCTGGTTCTGTGTCCCCACCCAAATCTCATCTTGAATGGTAATCCGAATTGTAATCCCCATGTGTTGAGGGAGGGACCTTGTGGGAGGTGATTAGATCATGGAGGGTAGTCTCCCCATGCTGTTCTCACGGTAGTGAATGTGTTCTCATGAGATCTGATGGTTTTATAAGGGGCTTTTCCCTGCTTTGCTCTGCACTTCTCTCTCCTGTGGCCATGTGAAGAAGTACATGTTTGCTCCCCCTTCCACCCTGATTGTAAGTTTCCTGAGGCTTCCCCAGCCCTGCAGAACTGTGAGTTGATTAAACCTCTTTCCTTTATAAATTACCCAGTCTCAGGTATGTCCTTATGGCAGTGTGAGAATGGACAAATACACACCTTAATTTTCATAACTAAACCCTGACTTTGTCCCTAGACTGAACCTAATTTGGTGCCCAGCCTGAGCCTTCATTCCACTAAACATTTTGGAAAACTATGTTGATCCCTCAGAGGAAAGCTTAGGGTGTGGGTGGCGCAAACTAGCCCTGTTCCCATAGTCCAGCTCATCAGGTCTTATCAAGGCTGCTGGGATCTTGGGGGGAGGCAGAGGCTGCTGCTGACAGGACAAGTTCCCAGGCAAGGGGGGAAGGGGGGAAGGGAGGAAAGGGGGTACTGAGAAAAGAGGGGAAAGGGTAAGGATTGGATCCAGGCTCCCTCTGGAGGCCTCAGTCTTTGGAAATCTTCATAAATGGAAGGCTATGGGGACAACTTATAGGCCAAGAAAGGGCATTTGGCCTCTGTGATGGAAGCATCATTTATGACCAGGACCTCTGTGGGTCTGGAGGACCTAAGAGGTGGTCTGAGGACACTGCTGAGTGAGGGGTTGTGCAGTTGAAGAAGCAAATGTCCACCAGTGTGAGGGACTGATTCTAAATCTTTCCTGGCTCTCCCAGGTCCCTCATCTCCCAAAAGGAGCCCGTCACCTCCCCGACACTCCTCTCACAGAGTTGCCCTGATCCCACAGTGAGCTGTAAGCCCTCCCCAGGTGCTTTTACCCAGGAAGGCCTCCCTGACTCCCAGCCTGCCTTGATCTCCATGCTCTGACCATTTCAGCCCTGCCTTGCTGCGTCTCCCTGCTCTCTGGGACTCACTCCTGTCTGTCCACCCTAACAGGGACATCCTGAGAACAAAGCCTTTTTTCTTCCAGAAAATAGGCACTTAGGTTCAAGCTGGAAGACCTGGAGGTAAAGGACAATGGCTGAGAATGCTGCTGCAGGTAGCATATGACTGTAATCTATAAAGGCCAGTTAGGGGCTCAGGAACCCAGAGCCACGTGCAGGATCAGAAATCAGGAGCACTGGGATGTAGACTCAGCCTTGACTCTGTTTCCCTGTGTGACCTTAGGCACATCTTTTTACCTCACCTACAGAGCCTTACTTTCCTCATCTGTGAAATAAGAATATTCATCCATACAAGTTCAACCATGGGGGATGATTTTTGGGGTAGGGCCTAAAAAATGTCAGGATTCTGATTCAGCTTTCAAATTAGGAATAGACAGAGGGAGCAAAGCCTGCACACCTGGTTGGATTTCCCATCCATTCTGGGCTAGAATGAGGGAAATTATGCCAAATGAGGGAAATGTGAATTAAACCCAGTAATCCTACACCAAAGTAAACTGCTGAGGATTGAAGAGGGTGGAATGTCATGGCCAAGAGGAGAGAGTATTAGAAATGTGCAATCTATCCAACTGGCCAAACAGCTCTGGAGGCAAGAACTGCATGGAACGGCCCCTGAGAGCAGGCTGGGCATTGTTCAGACCAGAAGGAACCTAGCCTGTCAATCATTTACAATTTGGTGTGAATTCTGTGGCTGCTTTACCCCTCCCCAAGGACTTACCTAGTAGCCTGAACCCTCTAGGCAAATGCAAGATTCCATCTCCTAGTAAAAGACTCTTGGGCATCACAGTAAAAACAACTGGCCATGGAGCATTCAGCTCTGAAACCAGCACATTAACTGCTCTTTCAGCTTGACTCAAGCACCTCTGGATTCCAGGATGCTGGGATGATCCATTATACCCTTCCAGCTAGGGTAAGGAGAGAATATCCCCCATGCCAGAGAGGTAGTGAGTTCCCCACCTCCTGGGGAGTTCAAGCCTGGGAATAGCCTTCTGGAGCTTGCACTGACATGCAGGCTCCCTCACATTTCTGGAAGGCTCAGATTCTAAGATTCTGTGTGAGGGACAAGCAGCAGGGACTCTAAAGCCCTATTCCCCTTTTCCCAAAGGTGGGTGTCCCACAAGGCCACCTGGATTCCCTGACCCTTTTGTATTAGGTGACTTTGTGGGAGAACACCAGGCTGCAGGCCCAGCCCCTGGAGCTTACTCTCTAGACCCTCTGGAAAAGGAACCCATGAGCAGCCCCCACCCAGGTTGCTGATCTACACAGCATTTCCCTGCCCTACCCAGCCACAAGCCTGAGAATGAATTCAGGTGCAGAAGGAGCCTCAGCCTGGGCATGCCTCTGCCCCATGCCAAAACTCTTGAACTGCAGGTGGCACATTTTTCTTCCTTTGGAACCAGAAGGAACTGGCAGCTTCTCCACCATTCTGGCACTGTTTGGATGAGGATTCATGCCAGAAAGGGCTGGGGTAGAAGGAAGAAGATGAGAAGGGTAGGAAACTAGGAAGGAATTAACATTTAGAGAGCTCCTCCTCTGTGTTCAGAACTGTGGGGGCACTTTGAAAGCATTTGTTCATTCTTTCAATTACGAATTCATTCACAGAGTACTTCCACAAACACATAGTGAATATCCACCACATGTCAGGCCGAGTCCTTTGAAGACCTGCCTTTGAGGAATCCACAGGATAATAAATGCTATGAAGGTTATTTCATTTGCTTTCTACAAAATCCCTGGGGGAGAGGTATTATTTTTCCCACATTACAGATGAAGAAAAGGAAGATCAGAGAGTTTAAGCAATTGATCTAAAGTTGCACCATTTTCATGTGGCAAAACCAAGAAGCAGAACTTAGTTTTCAATGCTTACTACCACCCTTTCCTACTGTGTGTCTGTCTTTACCTGTCAAATGGGAATGCAGCTCCTTCTTTGCAAGGTGTTGATGAAGACTGGATACAGCGCATGTTAAGCACTGCATGATGCAGGTACTCAATAAGAGGTTCACGATGCAGTGTCTCTTGTGGCTCCAAGTCCTCTGTTCTCTCACTTCCTCACATGGTTTTTGGAGACAGGCTGCTATCTCGCTGGCCTTAGGAGTTGGGGAAGGAAGGAAGCAATTAAGGGTTTGGAAAGCCTGGGTCCTATGGGAGGCAGATATTTATCACTCTGTCACCAAGTAATAATTGAGCACCAGCCATATAGCCTCAGGATTTGAGAAGGAGATGGAAGACTCAGAAGATAAAACCCCTACCCTGGGGGAATTCTCAGCATGGTAGGGGAGGCAAGACTGACAAATATAAAAACAACATAGGAGAGGGCCTTCACATGTTCTGAATGGGTGAAGAGCAGGCAGCTGATAAAAGGCTCATAAGCAAGCCACTTGGTGCCCCATTTTTGTATTTTTTTAAATTTTGAAATAATTATAGACTTCAAGAAGTTGCTCGATAGTGCAAAGAGTTCACAAGTACCCATCACCAATCTTCCCCTAGTAACATGTGGGAACGTGGGGATAGCTGCAGCACAATATTAAAACCAGGAGATTTCTGTTGTATAATATGATTAACTAATCTACAGACCTTACTTTGCTTTTACCAGTTTTTCCAGGCACTCTTTTTTTTGTATGTGTATATGCATAGTTCTAGAAGTTTATCACATATATAAATGCATATTGCCACCATTACAGTCAAGATATAGAATGGCTGATCACCACACAGGAGCTCCCTCAAGGGCACACTTTTTTGTTTGCTTGTTTTTTGAGACAGGGTCTTACTGTGCTACCCAGGCTGGAGTGCAGTAGTACAGTCACAGCTTGCTGCAGCCTCAACCTCCTGGGCTCAAGCAATCCTCCTACCTCAGCCTCCCAAGTAGCTGAGACTAGAGACATACCACTACGCCCAGCTAATTTTTGTATTTTTTTGTAGAGACAGAGTTTTGCCATGTTGCCCAGGCTTGTCTCGAACTCCCGGTCTCAAGCAATCCGCCTGCCTCAGCCTCTCAAAGTGCTGGAATTACAGGTGTGAGCCACCACTCCACATTAAATGTAAGTTGACCACATTATGCCCTGCACATGCACTAAGGATGTGTGCTTGTTCATCACTCTAGGAAAGCCTACCTATCCCGTCTTGCTCTGCCCAAAGAGACCTTTCCAGGGAAAGCAAGTTGGGGACTGAATGTCTAGGGAGAGATCTTCTGAGGTTGGCTGAAGCCCTCTGCACAAACTCTCTGTGAAGAGGCTCACCATATCACTTTCCTGCAGAAGGAGAAACTGAAACTCTGAAGACCTGGTCCTCCCAAGGTGAGTCTTGGACACGCTCCCTGAGGTTCAGCACCACGGACAGATCCCAAGCACGCGGAAAGGCAAACAGGGTTCATAGCGAAGAAGAGAGAGGGCTGGGTGCTTCTCTGGGTCACCTCTTAGTCTGGAGATAGAGAAACCCTGGGTGAGTACATGACCCTCTGCCCCCCGCTCCCCCCAACACACAAGGTCTCAGGGCAAGGAAGCAGGGGCATTTCAAGAGGGAGATCCCCGCTTGCCTGACTCCTCTCCATTATTCAAAGCTTATCCTCAGTCTCTTCTGTTCTGGATCTCTCCTTGACTTTCCCACCTTGCTGGCTCCCTTCTCTGAATTAATTTACCCCAAAAGCTGGCAGCACCATCCAAGACAGCCGGGAGCACACCATGTGCCTTTCTCTGCCTGCTCCCACATATGAAGCTGCACCCCCAGCCAGAATGTGAATGCCTGGAGGAAGGACCAACTTGTCCTTCACTTGTCTCTCCCATTTTCTCCCTTTTTTCCTCCTACCCAGTGCAGCACCACACAGGGTTAGGAATTCAGGGTCTTTCTGGGGAACATGGTAGCCAAGGGTGGCTCTGTCCTTATTCAATTCTCCTTCCAGAATTCCACCTTGGGCATCTTTTCTGCCTGGCACTGTTGGGACAGGGAGCAGAGAGAGCATATTTAAACCTCAATTTTCCTTCCAGAACTTCTCAGCCCAGCTTCCTTCCCCTTTTCTCATAATCTGTAAGACCTTTTCCCTTTGAGAATGCTCATTCATGGTATTTTCCCTGGAATTGTCTGTGGATCCTGGAGTTAGCCTTGCCAAGCCTGGAGAACACCATCCCCAGCCACCTCCCCACCAGAAGCATTGTCATGGGTGCTGTGCTGCACCACCCATATGGCCTCTGCAGAACTAAAGGACTTACTCTACCAGCTGCCAGGAAGACGATTTATTTGACACTTCTCATCTCTCAGCCCCCCTAGAAATTGTCTCAGCTGAAGAAAGCACCCATGCCTAAGGTAATATCACCTTCCCAGGGCAGTCCACATCCAATGACAGGGTATTAAGGCCCAGCTCCCTCACCCTAATGCTGGATGCCTCTGAAGCATCCTCCCAGCCTCAGATCGCCTATGGAGTCAGCAGAGGCTCTCATGACAATTGCATTGCTGCCCAACTTCTCCCTCTGCCCAATCCTGCTTCCTCTCTTCCCCCACAGGCACTGGTCCTGAGACCACTTCCTGATGCTTTCTGCATACTAGTATGCTTCCAGGGGAACTCAACCTGTGACATATCTAAAGTCTTGACCCTGTGGGATGAGGCTTCTTCTGGCCACCAGCTGGCTACTCAGATCAGGCCCAACAAGACAGAGTGGAGCCACCCTGCTTATTAATTTCCCACAAGTCTTCAGAAAGACTCTGTTTACTCCACATTCTATGACAGTTCTCAGTCTTGCTCCTAGAAGCAGCCCTGCCACCCCAAGGTCCTCTGAGTCTTCTGGCATACTGGAACAAACTCTGAAGGCAGGCAAATCAGGGTTTGGGCTCCAGCACCTCCAGGTACCAGGTAGGTGCCCCTGAGCAAATTCCATAATCTCCTCAAGACACTGTTCCCAGATCTGGAAGCAGAAATGATAATCAAAACATCATAAACCCATTATGAGGATTAAGTCATTTGACACAAGTGAAAATGTTTACAAAGCACAGTTCCTGACGTAAATATGTGCTCAACAAATATAAATTCCCTTCCCTTCTTTTGAGTCTGAGAGTATTTTATAACTAATTACCAATTAATATTAATATTGAAATATGACATTTTAGTAGAATCAAGCATAACAAGCACAAATGTAACATAAACCTATGGAAAACGTTGCAAATTTTTCATGTGATGGATCAGGGAGGCGGGAAGGTAGTCATTCAACAGAACTCTCCCTGTATGCTAGTCTTCTTCACATCATTGGAACATTCTTGGCATCTAAAGAAGATTCTTCATAGTTTAAAGACTATCAGCTGTTTTCTTTGTATCCTAAGGGGGAAATGGAACCCAACCAGGCCACCTTTGTATCTGGCTGGAGTAGAGAATGTGTCCCCATAAGATGCCAGGATCAGCCCTTCTTCCTAAACAATAGGTAAATGGTTTGGAGAGGAGGTGGTACCTTAAATTATGGCTGCTTGGGCCATACAACTGGGTGCTGGCATCTGGAAGAGAGGATGTGAGAAGACAATCAGCCTGTTAAGAGAGTTTTATGAAAGTATAAGTTGTCCCTAAAATAACAACACTAAGTATCCAACTCTCTGACAACGATCTCTTCCCCAAATGCAATGATCATCCACACTCCCAAACATCTTCCTGCTGCCTCAGACTTACTCCCCGCAAATCCTTCTTCCCCTCTCCCCAGGGAAGCTGCAGAAGGCCTGACCTCCCCAGAGCTGCGGCTCCCTCACTGTGACATCTGTGGCCTGGGTGTGTAGGGTGGGAGCTGGAGGGGGCTTGGAGAGCCCGGGGTGGGAAGCCACACCCCGGGCACACATTTTACTCCAGCTGGGCCTTTTCTGACAACCTTGGACTAGCACACAGCTACACCCACTCACAAGTACTGGGCTCAGAGAACGCTGAATTCAGCCCCAATTAAAGGGCCATCTCAGGGCAGGCTGCCGGCACCAGCAGCTGCTATTTTGGGACCTGGTGAAGGCACCATCTTCTCTCTTCCTCTCTCCTCCATCTCGGTTTTATTTTTCTCCTCTCTCTCCTTCTCCATTTCCGTTATCTCTCTAGGATTTTCTGAGTATGCATTTCTTTTTGCCTCTCAGCTCCTCTGTCTCTCCGGCTGCCCCCATCTCTGTGGCTGGGTCTCATTCTAGATCTCTCTTATCAAATCAACTTGACAAACACCATTCCCCCTCCACTGCACCAGGCTCTGGCTGGGCTCTGGAGAAGAAGTAATCTGCAGACCCCTGACTTTGAAGAGCCCTGAAGTGTGGACTGCCTTTCTCTGCTTCTCCCTGCCCATTTCTGCATCTTGATCTACCCTGCTCAACCTGCCCAGGACCCAAGGATTGCTTCTAAAGGTCAAAGAAAGGATTCAGGTTCCAGCCATCCTGTCTCCTGGTCCTTCTGCAGCTTCTGTACCCCTAGTTTCTGTGCCTCCGATTCCCAGTTGTGGCTTTAGAGGGGACTTCTCTCCTCCTCCTCCTCCAGGCTTCTTCCAGTTTCAGCAGAAAAAGAAGGGCTGGCATTTCCAGGGTGAATCTGTGGCAGCAAAGGCTCTAGAATGCCCAAGAGGCTCACAGCCAGGCTTCCCCATCATCCTGGCCCCAGGGAGACCTGACCAGTGCCTGCAACATAGAACCATTTCGTCTCCCTCGTGTGGTGATTTTCACTGTAATTTGGTCTCCAGGTCTGTCTCTTGAGATTGGCCATAAGCCAAGATAGCTACTCTCTAGGAGAGCCCTGATGGGGGAAAAGTTAGATTTGGGTGTGTGAGACACACGAGGAAGTAAAATTACAATGCAGAAGGACAAGAATTTATTACTCACAGTTCCCAGATAGGTTAGGGGTGTCAATGGTAGGCTGATGGGAAGTCCAAAGGTGACAGGGAGTTTAGGGAGTGGGGGGAGAGAGAGAAAGAGGGGACCTGTGGGACTGTGCCTTCATGAAAGCCTGTAGTGTTATCATTGGGCTTTCCCACAGGGGCTGTGGATTGGCTTGTTTAGAGAAAAGACATACGAAGGGGAGACTCATATACATGACTCTGGTGTTGACCATTCGGCTTCATCATGGTCAGAAGCTATGGGACCAGTGGTATTTGGGTCAGTGGGATGAGGAACCAGCAGGCTATATTGCAAACAACTCTCTGGAGGAGGGAGGTTTTTTGGGTTTTAAACAACTTATGTTAGGCCTTAAAATGGATGCCAAGACAGCAACTTCATTAAAACAAATTTGTGGCACTAGGTCAGAACAGCAGGCCGTGCTCCTTGTCAGTCGAGAGATTCAGGATTCATAGACCAAAGCCTCTTCTCTGTCTTCTCCTCCTCACTCCACCATCTCCTGCCCCAGCCCCGTAGCCCTGGAACTCTGTTCTGTGCTCGTGGCACCAAGCTCTCCCACCATGGTGCCTGCTGGCTGGATTTAACCTGACTCTGTTTTTTGGTGCTGAGTGTGGAGTAGGGACTTATAATAGGACCTGCCTGTGACCTCTCCAAGGTCCTTCCCCTCAATGGATTCCCTTCTTGGGCTTCTCCACATACTGGAAATAGGGGGGACATGGTAACTTCTTATGTGTATTATTGAATTAAGAATTCTAAAAAATTAGGCAGACACATGAGTATTTTCAGATGTTTTATCTTATTCAATTCATAGACCAGCCTTATGAATCTCATTCTAGAGTTGCAAGAACAGAAGCCCAAAGAGGTTACCCAAAGTCAAATCACCAGGGCTAGGGTAGGAAGCCAGGTCCCCTGATTCACCATCCAGGGCTTGCTCTTGGCTATAAATAAAAGAGGGGAGAAAACACTTCTACACAGCACAGTTCTTCTCAGAGAGTTCTTCACCTGAGATCCCGGGGCCTCAAGGCCCTTAGCAGCTGCTTGAGAGATAGAACCAACTCTTGAGGAGAGACAGAGCAAGGCACCCACACACTGAGCCAGACTCAGCCTGGCTGGGACCTCAGCAGAGCAGCCCTGGCTCTGGGCCAGGCTGGCACAGCTGGTGACACGTTCTCAGCCAATGGGAGCCCAGAAGTGAGAGGAATCCTTAGAGAGGAGGGAATGCTTTTTGAGCTGGTGTCAGCCAGAGGCTCAGAGGTGAAAACATCAAAAACTCCCAGGTGGCTGACAGGACTGAGACCCCATCTCCTGGTGGGAAACAGGAGGCTGGCTTGGCAGGGTCACCTCTGAAGCTTCCCAGGGGACAGACACACCACTCAGGGCCTCCCTGGTGAACCATCGTGCCCCTCAGGCCTGTGGCACAAGCGGCCCGGCTCTGGGGCTGGGGCAGTGCAGGTGGGAAGGCGCTTTGACGCTGCCTGTCTTTGGTGGCTTTTTCAAGCCCCCCCCCCCCACTCTTTGTCAGCAGCACCGTGTCAGGGTGTGCCAGATGAAGAGGAAGCAGGCAGCAGAGCCCGGGTGTGCCAGGCTGCTCCAGAGGAAAGAGCAGCTCTGCCCTGGCCCAGAGCTGCTGTGCGGAGTCAGGGACCCTAAGCCTGTTGGGACCCTGGACTCTAGGGACCCCTGGCTCTGAGCTGGCCTGACCAGCTCCCTGGCTTCTAACCACCACCAGCTCTTAGACTCCAGGGGACCTCCAAACCCTGAGCCCTGGGCCTTGAGTGCCACATCATGCAGGTCACCAAGGCCTGAAGAGTCAGAATCACTTCTCGAATCCACTCTCTCTCTTTGGTTCCAGCACCTCTGCCAGGTTCCGGCCTTCCTCATCTCCCCCTGGACTGCTGTTGCCCACAGTCTTCTGGCTTCTGTTCTGTCCCAGCCACCCAGAGCCGGCTTTCTGATGTGCAGGTAGGGCCCTGCAGCCTCACGTTCTTGCTTCCCTCACCCTTCACCCGACACCCAGGGCTCCATGACTTGGCTCCTGTCAGCGTCTCCAGCTTCCTTCCCACATCCGCCTCCAAGGTGCCCTCCTGAGCTCCACTGCATGCAGCCATGGCCACTCCTCAGACATGTCCACCTGTTCTCATCATTGTACCTGTGCCCATGCCGCTCTCCAACTAGGACAGAATTCTCCCACTCTTGCTTACAGGCACTGGTCTATCCCAGTCTTCTACTCAACTTCCAGATTCCATTCCAGCTTCGCCTTCTGGACAAGCCTTTCCTGGAGGCTGGGCTGGGCCTGTGCCTCCCTTGTGCTGTCTCTGTGCCCCGTGTGCCTGGTTTCACTAGTTGCCATGCTGGGCTGTCACTGCTGGCAGGTGTGTCTCCTACAGGAAACTGGGCTTCACGGAGGGCAGGGGTCATTTCTGAGTCACCAGTGTGGCTCCACAGCCCAGCATGTAGGGTGATAAATAGCCCTGCACCAGTTCCCGCCATCTGGTACACACACACACACACACACACACGCATACACAAAGAACTACTGAGCTACTGAGCTCTCACAGGACCAGGCAGTGTAAGCTAAATTGAGGGCAGAGTCAGCAAAGAGGGTTTCCCTTGAGAAGGCAGGATTTGAGCTGGGTTCCAGAGGCACGCTCTGCACCCATCTAGGGATGTGAGTGTAGACACCTGAGCCAAGGCTGGGTGGCAAATGACTGGTGGATTGCATTGCATTGACAGCACAGCGCTTCCTGATCCTGTGTCCCTGTGCTTTCCTGTGTGCCTTTGTATTGTCCTCCCACTTTGAACAGAGGTGACGTCACTACCTCTATCCTGACTCAACCCAGTCATGTGACCTGCTTTGGCCAATGGGATACTAGCAGACATACTGCAAAGGGTGTTTGAGATGAGCTTTCACATTGGAGCCTGCCTTCTTGTGTCTCTGCTTGTGGTTAGCTTAGGTCAGCCAATAACCAGCTGACCTCCAGAGATGTGAATGACCCCATCTGAGAACTGAAGAACCACCCAGCAGAACCCAGACTAAATCTCTGACCCACAGGATAATAAGTTAAATACCTTTTACATTAAGCCAGTGAATTTTGGGGACTTCGTTATACAGCAACAGTGACTGAGGCCAAGGTGACCAGCCTCTCAAAGGGCAGGCTCATCCGCAATGGTGCCCACCATGGGCTGGCACAGAGGGAGTCTGAACAAGACCATCACTCCCTCAGCATTGCCACTGGCCCCTCTGCCCCAGCCACCTGGGGCTCTAAGAGACCTCACACATGTCCTGTGTCTTTGCACAGCTTGTTCCTTCCTCCTGGAAGACCCATCTTCATTTGTCCTTTGAATCCTGTTCACCCTTTACAACCAGCTCATGCCCTGGAACCTTTGTAGGTTCACAGCCACTCTGCCACCATCAATCTTTTGGGAATGAAGTAAAACCTAAGTGAATAAAATCCTGCCCCTCTTCTGTCTCCTGTCTTCTTGCACCACCCTGTGCTCTGCCAGTGGCTTTACTGCAGCACATCCCCTTTCATGGTTACCAACCCACGTGGTGGACCCTGAACACTAAGTAGGGAGGGAGGCCCCACTGGAGGAGTAGCCCTCATGGAATCCTGGGTCTCTCCAAGCCTCAGCACTAGGCCAGGTGCCCAAAAGTGTCCCTGGAGGGGGCAATGAAGAAAGATGAACAAGCTTTCCATCTACTGATTGCCATGAAAAAACCCACATTGAGGCCAGGCATGGCAGCTCACTACCAAAGTGCCTATAATCCCAGCACTTTGGGAGGCTGAGGCAGGCAGATCACGAGGTCAGGAGTTTGAGACCAGCCTGACCAACGTGGTGAAACCCTGCCTCTACTAAAAATACAAAAATTAGCCAAGCGTGGTGGCAAGCCTGTAATCCCAGCTACCGGCAGAGGTTGCAGTGAGCCGAGATCACGCCACCGCAATCCAGTCTGGGCAACAGCAGCCCCAGGGTCCCTGCACAGGTTCAGAACCTGCTCTGAGCCCCTCCTGGGGCAGGGCTGTCAGGGATGTAGAGAGGGATCATCCCTTCAGAAGCTCTCTCCCTGGGTACAGAGCCATCCAGAGAAGAGTGAGAGGCTGGAGTGGGACAGAGTTTGAGCAGAAGCTGGTGCATGGAGCATGGATGCTCAAAGAAGGGAGAGCATGGCTTGGGCTGGAGAAAGGGAGAAGTTGAGCTGGGCCGTAAAGGACGTGATTCTGTGCAGTGAGCATGGGCCTGGTGGATTAAGGTCACACAGCCCCACAGGCAGGAGAACCTTGCTCCAGGGCACCTTCTTGCCTGCTCATCTCGGTTCTAAGGAGCAGGCCCCATGCATTGAAGCCCACAGACTGGAAGCCAGCAGCGGCTGGTGGCCGGGGGACGTTGAGGCAGACATGGGATGCTACTAATGGCCCAGGGTCTCCCCTTCTGCTTCTGTCATAGCAGTTTTTGCTCTGAAAGAAGAAACTCTGGATTGATGAATGAGGTGGCTGAGTACAAGCCCGCGAGCGGCTGTCTGCCTCTGCCAGAATGGAGGCCAATTATCCGGCAGTAGAAACACAAGGCATCCAATTCCTGCCGGGAAAGAGGACACCAGAGAATCTGGCTCTGTCCACACATCTCCTGGGTGTGTCAGTTACTACTTACTGCCCCTCAGAACTAAGCCCTCCACATCCACACGTCGTCTGAGCCATGCGAGGCTTGTAGGGGCAGATGGGAATTGTCACACTCAACCTAGGGAGGAGGAAACTGAGTCCCAGGAAGGAGAAGGAGCTTGACCTAAGTTCTATGCCCAGGACTAGAAGCTGGGCCTCCTGCTCCTCAGTTGAGTCCGTGTAGCCATGCTGCCTGAACAACCTGGGTCAGTGCAGATAAGTTAACTGGGTAAACTGGGGACAAGGGATCCATTTTGGAATAAAACTTACACTGTGGGGGACCAAGTGCAGTGTCTCACGCCTGTAATCCCAGCACTTTGGGAGGCCAAGACAAGTGGATCACCTGTGGTCAGGAGTTCAAGACCAGCCTGGCCAACATGGTGAAACCCCATCTCTACTAAAAATGCAAAAATTAGCTGGGTGTGGTGGCCGGTGCCTGTAATCCCAGCTACTCGAGAGGCTGAGGCAGGAAGATGGCTTGAACCCAGGAGGCAGAGGTTGCAGTGAGCTGAGATTGTGCCATTGCACTCCAGCCTGGGCAACAAGAGTGAAACTCCATCTCGGGAAAAAAAAAAAAATTGCACTGTGGAGATGCCAGATGACCATGGTGTGTACAAGCCCACCATGTGCTAGGCGTGGTGCTAGAGACTTTGCACAGCGTCTCATTCAGAAATCAAATCCAGCCTTAGAGTGAGGTATCCTCAAGCTACAGAGGCTTGGAGGGTCTGGGCAGCTTTTTTAAACCAGCCATGAAGAAGCGGGAGAGCCAGGGTCTGAACACCAGTCTCTCTCAGGCCTGAGCTCAGCCTCTTCCAGTTACCAGCTGGCCACACCTGACAACCATCTGCATCGTCGAGAATGGCTGGGCCAGGGAGGCGGAGGCCATTTAGGCAGGACAGGAGTGAGGGTTCTACTGGTGGGTTCTCACTTCAGGTTGGCTTTCTCACAGCCTCCTCCAGGGTGAGGACTAGGGCCTGGCACCTCTGGGAGTTAGCTCAGAGAATAACAACACAAACAACAGAAATATTTTTCTTTCTTTCTTTCTTTCTTTTTTTGAGACAGGGTCTTGCTCTGTCACCCAGGCTGGAGTGCAGTGGCTCAATCATATCTCACTGTAGCCTTGACTTCCCGGGCTCAAGCAATCCTTCTCACCTTGGCCTCCACACTAGCTGAGACTCCAGGCATGTGCCACCACACCTGCCTAATTTTTTTTATTTTTTATAGAGACAGGGTTTCGCCGTGTTACCCAGCCTGGTCTCAAACTCTTGGGTTCAAGCTGCCAGCCTGTCTCATAATAATTTCTTCTCATATTGGTGCCTCCTTCTAGAGCTTTCTCTGTTAAGCCCTTTACATACATGTACACTCCCTCATTTAATCTTCAAAACAAATTCTTTGAGATAGGTCCTTTTTTTTTTTTTTTTTTTTACCGCATCTTGCTGTCACCAGGCTGGAGTGGAGTGGTGCAATTTCGGCACACTGCAACCTCTGCCTCCCGGGTTCCAGCGATTCTCCTGCCTCAGCCTCCTGAGTAACTGGGATTACAGGTACATGCCAACCAGGCCCAGCTAATTTTTTTATCTTTTTAGTAGAGACAGTGTTGGCCAGGATGGTCTCGATCTCTTGACCTTGTGATCTGTCCGCCTCGGCCTCCCAAAGTGCTGGGATTACAGGTGTGAGCCACCGCACTCAGCTGAGATAGATACTTTTTTTGCATTCTATAGATAAGAGAACTGAGGTTCAGAAGAGTAAAGTTCCTCTCCAGTCTGTCTCCAAATGCTTGTATCTTCTACAGCCTATACTACCCATGGATTTCAGGGGGAGAGAAAGATGTTTTTCTGACAGTGAGAGCTGCCTGAGGGTGTTGGAAGGAAGTGGCCTGACGATGAAGCTGTTTTGGTGTGTGGAGGCTTGTGCACACAGAAATACTACTTAGAGTTACCTTTTAAAATTTAATATTCAATTTATCAAGAATACACATATAAAAACATAGCTGTTTAAAAGGATTAAACCCCACTTACCAATCTTATTGTTCTATGTATAAATACAATACAATAAGAACAAAACCTTCACTTTTTCTTCAACTAAAGTTTGATTAACTGAAGTGGATAAAACTATTCCTTTAAACAACTGGTGCCATTTACAACTTAATTAAATTTGCTTAAACAATTTCAGTTACATTCAAACATGTAATATATTTGATTTTCCTATGTAACTTAAATATCTAGTTGAACAAGCAAAATCTTTTGATTATGTACTTGAAAATATAATGAATTAAATTTACAAAAATTTAATTATAATGAATTAAATTTAAATGAATTAAGTTTATAAAAATACTGCTTGGACGCAGCAGCTCATGCCTGTAATCCTAGCACTTTGGAAGGCTGAGGCTGGTGTATCACTTGAGGTCAGGAGTTTGAGACTAACCTGGCCAACATGGTGAAACCTCATCTCTACCAAAAATACAAAAATTAGCCTGGCATGGTGGCATGGGCCTGTAATCCCAGCTACTCAGAAAGCTGAGGCAGGAAAATGACTTGAACTTGGGAAGCAGAGTTTGCAGTGAGCCGAGATCACATCATAGCCCTCCTGCCTGAGCAGCAAAGTGAGACTCCGTCTCAAAAAATAAATTAATTAATTTATAAATATAATGACTTTTACATTCTCCTAAATATTGCAATACTGTTTGCAAAATTTGTTAAATTCTCCTATACCTTTCAACTTAAAATTACACGTCTACAGGCTTCTGATTACCGCTAAGATGACGGAGTAAGCAAACTTCATCCTCTCTCTCCCACTGTTTACAAATAAAATCCCTGGAATGAATACATGCAACACTGTTTAAAAATTCTGAAAAAAATAGCAGGTGGATTTGTGGAAAATAAATGCTCAAAGAATGATTAATATGACTGTGAGTTATCTGGTATTTTCCCTCCAATACCTCCTGGCCTGGATGCCAGAGGCCCCAAATGCCACTGCACAGTGGGCACAGACAACAAAACTCCAAGAGAAGCTCCTTTTTCTAGCCAGAGGACTGGGGACAGGGACCCTGCAGGTCAGAGGGTGACCCCAATTGTTCTCTCTTTTACTCTCCTGGGTATGTCCCAAGGAAAGCCCCAATTACAAAACTATATTCCTCTAACGTTGGTAGTGTATGAGCTAAAGCCATGAGATAAATCCTTGTCTCTGGCCAGAGAAATTGGGAAAGGGAGCCCCTATGGAGGTGTGGGGGAAATTCTGTTGATTTTTTTTCTCTCTTTTGTCTTTTTGCTTCACCCAGGAGGTGAACCCCAGTCAGGGGAAATATGCAACAATATGGGGAGGGTGAAACTCCAGCGTTGCAGCACAAAGACCAGGAAAAGGGCTTCTGGGTGCCAGAGAGTGCAAGGGAAATCATGGAGTGCTAAAGAAAAGACTTCCTTCAATCTGTGGATGAAGTCCTGCACTCATCCTTGAGCTGGGCATGTGAAGAACTGATCCAAAACAGAAAGCAGGTCAGTACTTGTAGTCTGAACCAGACAGGGTTGATCACATAATATTCAAAATGCCCCAAATTACTCCATACACAAAGAACCAGGAAAATCTCAATTACTTTCAAAGGAGAAGAAAATTAACAGATGCTGGCCCTGAGATAATCCAGATGATGGAGTTATCACACAAAAATGTTAAAGCAGATATTATCACTATAGTTCATAAAGTAAGAAAGAATGATCTTGAAATGAATGGAAAGGTAGAAGTTCTCAAAAAAAAAACTGAGAACTATTTTAAAAAGAACAAAATGGACATTTTGATACTAGAAAATACAATAACTGAAATTATAAAAATCACCCCATGGCCTCAATGGCAAAACACAAAGATGACAGAAAAAATAATCAATAAACTTGAAAATAAATCTATAGAAGCTATCTAATCTGAACAGAGAAAAAAATTTTTTTAAAAAAAGAATAGAGTTTCAGGGACTTGTGAGACAATATCAAAATGTTTAATATTCATGTCCATATTGGAGTTCTATAGAAAGAGAAGAAAAGGCTTACTCGGTGCAGAAAAAAACTTGAAGAAATCATGGCTGAAAACATTCCAAATTTGGTAAAAAGACAAGTTCATGGATTCATGAATCTCACTATATTCAGAAACCTCCAAAATGATAAATTCAAAGACCTCACCCAAATACATCTTAAACAGCTGAAAACCAAGGATAGAGAAAAAAATTAAAAGCAACCAGAGTAAAGCAATACAATACATATAGAGGAAGAACAATGAAAATGACTACAGATTTATTATCAGAAACCATCAAAGCCAGAAGGCAATGGAAAAAAATCTCTGAAGTGCTGGAAGAAAAGAGCTGTCAACCCAGAATTCTGTATACAGTAAAACAAACAAACAACAACAACAATAATAAAAAAAAAAACCAAACTCCTTTTAAAAGGCAAAATAAAGACATTTTTATATGAAGGAAAACTGAGAAAATTTATTAATGGCATGCCAGCTGCAAAAGAAATGCTAGAGAAAATTCTTCAGGAGAAAGAGAAATGATGCCAATATTTGGGAGATTTTTCCAGATGTCTTCACCTTATTCATTCTGAGTTGCTCCTGCAGCCACCTGTTGCTGCTACTCTCTTAGAGAGGACCACACTCCCACTCAAAACTTAGAACTTTAGGAATAAAGGAAGATGACAAAATTATAAAGCTAGATAAATATGATAAACTATTTTCTCCTTCTTAAGTACTTTAAAATACGTATAACAGCTGAAAGCAAAAGTTGTGACATTGTATGATGGGGTTTTCAATGTCTATAGATGTATATAATGATTGCAACATGAAGGAGGGAAAAAGGACCTAGGTGGCTGCAAGGTTTCTATATTTCACTTGAAGTGGTAAAATTTTAACTCTAGGTAGACCATGAAGAGTTAGATATTGGTATTATAACCCCTAGAATAACCACTTAAAAAATACAAAAAGATATAGTAAAAAAGCCAACAGAGAAAGAAAAATGAAATACTAAAACAATATTCAAATAATCCAAAAGAAGACAGAAAAGGGGAAATGATGAAATAAAAGACAGACGGGACAAACCAAAACCAAACAATAAAATGGTAGACCTAAATCCAGCCATATCGATGAATGTATTAAGTGTAAATGGCTTAAACATATCAATTAAAAGACAGAGATTGTCAGATTAGGTTTTTAAAGAATAAGATCAACTATATACTATATATAAGAAACTCACATTAAATATAATATAGATAGGTTAAAAATTAAAAGACTTTTAAAAATACCATGAAATATTATTTTTTAAGAAAGCTAGAATGGCTATATTAATATAAGAAAAAGTAAACTTCTAAAGAAGGAAATTTATCAGAGATTAAGAGGAAAATTACACAATGATAAAATGATTAATTTATCTAGAAGTTGTCACAATTCTCAATGTATATATATCCAACAATAGAGCTTCAAAATACATGAAGCAAAAAAATGAGAGAAGTAAAAGGATAAATAAACTCAGTTATACTTGGAGACTTTAACAAAACTCATCTTTCAATAACTGATGGAAAAGTAGACAGAAAATCAGTGAGGACATAGAAGACCTGAATGACACTACCAATGAACTTGATCTAATTGATATTTGTAGAACACTTCACCATCAAAAGCAGAATGCACATTCTTTTCAAGTTGCCCCAATATAATTTCAAGTTGCCCCTAGACCATATTCTAGGTCATAAAACAAACTTTAACAAACTTAAAAGGATTGAAATCATACAATGTATGTTCTCTGACTATAATGAAATCAAACAAAATGAATATAAGAGCGATGTCTGGAAAAGTTCCCAAATACTGGAAAGTAAGCAACACACACACAAAATTCATGAGCTAAAGAATGGTGAGGTTGAGGAGCGGGATGCTAGCCCAGGAAGTTTGCCCATGCTCTTAACCAGTAGGCCACATGGCCTCTCAAGGTTTTTCCAGCCTTGAATGCCAGGCTAAGGACTTTGAAATTTGCACTTACTCAATGTATAAGCATTTAAGTATTTTCACATATAAGACAAAGCACTATTTGCAAACAGATGGAGTTGGGTATAGTTTGTGAAGGAGCAGGAGAAGGGCAAGACAAATGTGTCCTTCCTCACCAGGGAGGCGAAGTGAAATGAAAGATTTGGATTTTTCAAGATTTTAAAAATAAGACATTTTTGAAACAGAGCCCATCCCTCCTTTTTCATAGGAGGTTATTTCCATAGTATCTTGGGATTGTACATGTGTTACATGAGCTGGCAGCTCTAGAGGGAGCTCTACCATCAGACGGGGCCTTTCTGAGGACAAAGCCCATGAAACCCCACAAGAATGGGGGTTTCCTAAGAGATAACTAGCTTGTGGCTCTAGACAAGTTACTTAACCTCTCTATGCCTCAGTTTCTCATCTGTATGATGGGGATGATACCAGTTCCCACTGATTGGGCCCTGGTCTTGAGCTAAGCTGCCTGGAAAAAAATGCTAGAAGGGAATTTGAACTCCTGCTTCCTGGTATCTGCAGTGGGACCCTAGGTGGAAGGCAGGTGGGAAGGTGTCTCTCTAGTTTGCAGTAAGTCTTGGAGGAAGGTCTCTCAGCATGACAAGAAGTGGGACTCCTTCCTCCAGGGACCCAAAGTGGGAGCAGGGAAGGGCATATTAGTTATCCTCTGCAGAGACTTTGATCAACAGCCATGACAGGGAGAGTTTCTGTTCTCTTTGAAGCAGCAAAAAGATCAATCCTGCTTCTTATCTCAGGCTCTTTGCACAGTGGCATCACGTGCTCCTGCAGCCACTGATGTTGCTACCCCCCCCTCGAGAAGACAGGAACAGAGGAGGTAAAACCCAACCCTGCCCTGTCCCCTGCCCCACTGTGCCCCTCCACCCCAGGGATGAACAGAATCTGCCACTTTCTGACCTTCATTTGGTCCAGCCTCAGAAGGAAGAAGGAGAGGAAAAAACACCTATGCACAAGGAAATAAGACCTTCCGAGACTCCTTCATCAAACCTTAGCTAACCTGAGCACTCCCTCTCTTTTCCTCAAAGTCTGGCTTTTAAAACGTCACCTTTTGCTGAGATCTAAAGATAACTGGGCTAGGAGGCAGGAGACTGGATTCTAGTTACAGGTACGCCTTTGATTTGCTGTGTGACCTTAAGCAAGTTGCTGCCCCTCTCTGGAGCTTAATTTGTCATCTGCGAAGCAGAGTTGCTCTAAATGTTTTTCAGGACTCAGTTTAAAACTCTGTAGTGAAGACCAGGCTGTGGCCAGGGTGAGACTTCAATGTAGGCTTGTGTTATAGAATTGTCTTTCTCAGATCCTGCCACAAACGAGTTGCCCCCATAACCTTGACCTCACTGACTCCTTCCTATCTTGGCCAAATGTTTTTCTGCACGATCTCTTAGTGGAAAGAGCTGCTTGGCTAGTGAAGCAGCATCCTGAGTCTGCAGACTCTGCCCATGAGGGGCAGGAACAATTCCCATCAGTGCTGCCTGCAGCTGTTTTGAGGACTGAAGACAGCAGAGGAGAGGGTTTGCAGGGTCACTCTGCCTTTGAAAGGCTGGGAGAAGAAGAGAATAGGGCATAGGGCAGGATGGGGAGGAGTTGAGGTGGAAAGAAAGGGTGGTGGGAGGAATGTCCCAGACCTCCTGCCTCTGGGTGTCATGTGTTTTTGATCATACCAGGCTGGTGAGCTTGGGCAGGGGCCAGGAGTTTACCCCATGCAGGTATAGCCTCTCCCCATTTCATTAGGGGAATGAAAGAGTTTCAGACACAGAGGAAGTAAGATCCTCCACCTGGGCCAGGCATGGTGGCTCATGCCTGTAATCCCAGCACTTTGGGAAGCTGAGGCGGGTGGATCACCTAAGGTTGAGAGTTTGAGACCAGCCTGACCAACATGGAGAAACCCTATCTCTACTAAAAAAAAAATAATAGTAATAAAATTTTTTAAAAAATACAAAATTGGCCAGGCGTGGTGGCGCATGCCTGTAATCCCAGCTACTCAGGAGGCCGAGGCAAGAGAATCGCTTGAACCTGGGAGGCGGAGGTTGCGGTGAGCTGAGATCACACCATTGCACTCCAGCCTGGGCAACAAGAGAGAAACGCCATCCCAGGAAAAAAAAAAAAAAAAAAAAAAAATCCTCATCTGTTTCCTGCCCCCTAGTGGAGGTCCCAAAGCCAAAGGGCAAAGGCCACAGGAATCCTGCTCTTCCAAGCCGACCCAGTGAGCTGATGCTGCTTGCGGGCATGCCCAGCATTATGCTTCCTGTATCTGGTCTCTAGCACACTGTTAGGTCTACTGTCAGGCCAGATCCAGAACTCACTCAGAGTCACCTAGGGCATAGAGGATGGAATCGTTCCAGAAAAGGGGAAAAATGAGGAATGAAGTGAGAAAAAAGTATTTCCATTCTCCCGGCTTCTGGCCAACGCTGGAGTGCATCAGGCCAAATGGGAACCTCCTCTCTGCCTCTAGGACAGAGGGTCTCAGTGTGGATCCCCAGCCTCCTCCTTCTCCTCCCCTAGCCCCAGCTCTGTGTGTCCCTTCCATCACTCCAGGCCCCTGGGGTCTCCTGCTCTGCCCTCATGAACCCTACCCTCCCAGAAGTCCCCAGGGTCAGCCCTTTGCCCACTCCCCAGCCCCTCGGTGGCCCCCAGCTTGGGATCTTTCCAGCGAAAGGAATCATCTGTGAACTGCTATCATGACTGACAAGACACAGGGATGCCATTACTGGCATCCTGCCCAGGTGTTTGAACCTACAGGGTGGAAGTGTTTGTGTGCGTGCACATGTGTTCACACTTCAGAGTGCAAGTTTTGCATAGAAGTGAGGTGCCTGGATTGATTTCATGCTGTTTTGGAGAAACATGTAAGTGTAGGCATGTTGTAGCATGATATAGACGTGTTTGTACGTACATTACGTGGGGCTCTTTGTGTTTCCGTGGATCTGAATGTGTTGGAAAGTGAATATTGAAGCATGTGGTCCTGCATTTTATGATGGCTTGGGTATCCTGAATTTCAGGGGTTCCGTGTATGGTTTGTGGAGTGATGTGTGTGCCCATGGGTGATGTGTGCTGTGAGCTCCTGAGTGTCTTTGCCACTTTCCTTTTGCCTGGAGGAACTTCCTACTGTCTCCCTGCCTCTTCTACATTAGAGGGAGAGCTGGACCCTTGGCTAAATAGCCCATCTGAGGTCAACTGTCAGTAGCAAACTTAGTGCCCTCATGGTCCTTGCTGTCTGACCCACTTGGCAACAGCAGGCAAGTTGGGGCGGGGGATGCTGATTGCAGCTGGAATCCCAGGAGCAAGCATCTTGAGGAGTTCAAGGTTAGCCTTGTTGTGCTCTGAAGCAAATGATAACACAAATAACTGCTGTTTACTGCATGCTTGAATATTCTAGATATCACGCAAAGCACTTTGCAAACATTATTTAAACCACACAATAATTTTACGAAGCACCCCCTTTTACAGACAAGGAAACTGAGTCTGGGGAATTAAACGACTTCACCTGGGTCATATAATAAGTAAGTTATAAGACTGGCATCTGAACCCAAGTCTGTTTGACTGTAAAACTCATGATTCTCTCTCCCCATTTTGGTCTACAGACTGTGCTAGAAAGAGGGGAGAGTGGAGGAGCTCCTTTTCTCCAAAACCCACACTTACCAGACAGATCTGTTTGGCTTGTTGGAGATGAACCTTCGTTTCATAGAAGGACCTCAGCTTTATACCCCTGGATTTAAGATCTGGAACTCTGTGATGGAGAGAATGCAAAGGAGAGGTGGGCAAAGGAAAATAACCAGAGAAGGCCTCCTGGAGCTGATGGAGAGAAACATCGTGAGCTTTGGTGGGGGAAAGAGTTGGATTTGTAGACCTCAGTCTGCCCCCAGTGTCCTGGAGCCTGGTTGCTTGGTGTGCGAGGTTCCCATGGCTTGCTCCTGTGGTTTCCCTGGGAAGACTGCTGTGTGGTCACCCTCAAGATGAGGATGCTGGGGTAGCGACTCACCAAGGTGAGGTGGTCAGAGGCACCCCTGAACATGCACAGCTACTCTCATGCCCACTGGGAAGCCCTCGTTATTCCCTTCGCTCCCAGATTCAAGTTGTAGGGAAAATGCATTATTTTTTTTTTTCATTAAAAATTTATTTTGGAATGGATAGCCTTCAGCAATGTAATTAGCCACGTTATTTCTCTCCATTAGCAGTCCCTGGCATTTGCTGGAGTTTCTTGTCCTTTTTCCTCTCCATTTCACTCTTTCCATCCTCTCTATAATCTAGGTTGCAATACTTCCCCACCCCCATCTCCAACCAGCACAACAGAGCCTGTTTTTAGACTGAATAACTATTTTAAAATCTGGAGAGGGAGTTATAGCAAACTTCCCCCCGCCCTCCCCACTGGGCTGTAGGATTACAGTGCCCTGAGCCAGCTAGGAGCTCCAGGATGCCCACTACTGCCAACAGGACGGGGGAGGCAGCTCCACGTGACACTGCGACGGCCTGGCTAGTGGCAAAGCTAGGCAGAGCCGGGAAGGTTGTTGGCGCCCCACGTTCTGGCTGGACGATCGCAGGCAAGTTACTTAACCTTTCTGAGCTTCTGTTGGCCTCATAGAGTGTTCAAGGCAGGCACTCCCTTAAGTAAAGCACTTTATTGGAGGGATACAGCAAGTGCCCAATAAAAGGCAGCTGTGGTTGGGAGGTCTGCAGGCAAAAGGGGAACCAAATGAACAAGAGACATGGGTAGCAGGAAAGGCACAGCCTGGGCTTGGTGAGTAGGAGCTACGTGCTTTGGTGGTGACCCAGAAGCCTGGGCTGGGGGACAGGTAACAGGGAGCACCATGAGGAAGACTCCTTACAGAGCAGGACTGGGTGGAGAGAGCTCTCAGGAGCTCCACTTCAGTTGCCCACAGCTGAGTGTCTCTCTTTTGTCCAGAGTTGCTCCTATGGGTTATTTCTGGAATGCAAGAGGTGGGCTCCTTAAGATCTTAAGAGATGGCCCCAAGTGTAGTAACTCCTTAGCCCTCCAACTAGGCAGGGGACTTCTAGGGTGGCTGGGCTGGCTATTGCTCTGGGGAATCCAACTACCTTGGTGCGTAGAAGAGCACCATCTCCACCACCCCCGCCCCTGCCACCCTCATGCTAGTGACACATGACAGGCAGCCATCCCCAACATTGTCAGAAACGCCATGCTCCCTGGGATTGAGGGCAGAAAGCCTGATGCCAAAAATCTAAACTTATCCTGGTCCCCCACAAACAGGGGCAAAGAGAAGAGGACACTAAAGCATGGAAGATCTTCGGCATTTTGCAATGAAATCAAATCGGAGCGCATGTGATTTATATCAAGATCTAGCGTGCTGCAGACTTAGTCATGGGTAGGTATCCTTTGAAGGGGTTGATACCCTTTAACAGGGACACAGTTGCATGGTGTTCGTTTCACAGAGTTGTGTCTTGTTGTACTGATGTGAAGGGAACTGGGGTGAACCTGGTTTTTAATACTGGCCTTACCTGCTTTTATAGTAATCCTGGTCCCCTAGGTTCCCAGAGACATGCAGAGAAGTGGAAATTGGCTCAGAGGGGCTTTGAACTTGTACATGGATGTCACTACCAGCCTCCTGGAAGCAGGCAGCATCTCGATGCGTGTGAGTCTAGTTCACAGAAGGAAATCTTCAGTGTGATTTTTGTGGACAAGTCCCAGGCATCAGTAATGATACTGGCGATGCTGAGGATAATAATAAGTACCCCTGTAATCCCAGCACTTTCGAAGGCTGAGGCAGGACGACTGCCTGGGAGACCAGGCAGGAGGAGTTCGAGACCAGTCTAGCTAATATGGTGAAACCCCGTCTCTACTAAAAATACAAAAACTGGCCGGGTGTGGTGGTGCACACCTGTAGTCCCAGCTACTTGGGAGGCTGAGGCAGGAGAATCACTTGAACCCAGGAGGCGGAGGTTGCAGTGAGCTGAGATCATGCCACTGCACTCCAGCCTGGGCAACAGAGCGAGATTCTGTCTCAATACATACATACATACATATATACTACTATGCATTGGGTGCCTCCTGCTCTCTGGGACCATGCTGGGCTTTTCATGTACACTGCTTCAATTACCCTTCAGTTCCATAAAGCATTACCATCCCCACGGCACAGTTGAGGATGCTGAGATTCAGGCAGGGTAGAGAAGAGTCGCACCGTGTGGAAGACGGCAAACAGCACAACAATGCCAGCCACCAGGAGCAGCAGTACCAGGACGTCAGCCCACTCCATGGTTTATAGGTGTCGCCAAGAAAGACACGACTCACACAGGCGCTGGATGGAACAACACTTTACCCACACAGAAAGACCGAGCGAGATCAGCTGCAATCATGGGTTCAGTCCTCCGCACCAGGAGCCTCCTCCTACTGAGGAAACGGGGCGATGGTTTGCACGCACCCCTCTTGTGCAGCTGGGGAAGGACCCTGTTTCCTCCCCTCCTGGAACAGACATCACAGTGAGGTTGGCCAGGCGCCTGCCACATGACATGCAAGCTTAAGCAGAACAAAGGAGTACACACTGAGCCTGGAACGGGGAAAAGATATTCCCACATAAGGCGATAAGCCCAGCACAAGCTTGGGGAGCTCCTTATCTCTTGGTAAGGAACTGTTTCCAGCTCAAGGCCACTTGTATGGGGCTGAGCAGAGGTTAAAAGACCACATGCATGAGACTGCCTTTCTCAACCAAGGTCACGTCGTTGGCTTGCGGCAGAGCCAGGATTTGAACCGGGTCTTTCTGTCACGAAAGCCTATAAGCTTTCTCACTGATGAAACGTCTTTCCCAGGCCCCTCCAAGTCTCCTCTTCCTCCTCACACCATAGCTGCCATCGGCTAATAGACAGCCAGAGAAAACATGGGCCGAGTGGTTTTCTCCCTTCTTGGACTTCTTTAATGCAAACACTTAAAATAATGTTTTCCCTGAAGAATCCCCATGTACAGAAATTTAAAACAGAATGCTGGATTCCCATCAGAGAGGAGAAAATGCATAACAGAAAACCAATATATGGGAATCTAAGGCACTTGGGCAATTATGTATATAAATGAACACGGTAAGGACCATTCAGCCCTGGAAAAAAAAAATGGACACATGTAATTCCCTTTCAGAATCTGAAAAAAGAAGAACGAGGGATGGAATAAAAGCACCTTTTGCTTCAGTTGCAGGGTCCTGCAGTTCTGCTTGAATATTAAGCCTCCATCTGGTTGCTATGAGGCTTTTTTAATATGACTAAACTGTATTGGCTCATTTGGGGAAGGGTTATTACCTACAATTCACAGAAAGGGAGCAAGAGGTTAAAAGAAGTTCAGTAGCTAATGTATGTCCACCATGTTCATTTTAGAAGCCAGGTTGGATTTCGCTCTCAGATGTTTCCAATTCCCAACCTGATCTTCATCTCCTCAAAGAACAACTGCAGTGAATTCTCAGTTGCCTTCACGGTTAATGTGGAAGAACAGAGACATAGATAATCCCAAAGGGTGCGTATGTCTCTTGCTCTGAACATTTGCTTTGGAAACTTCTTGCAGACCTCAGAATGAAGCCACTCTGATGTGCAAGGAGCCCCATCCTTATTCCACACCTGCCCTACTCAAAGTTGCCCACCTCCCACTCCATGAAGACATAGGGGCCGTAGATTAAAGAGGAGAGGCTCTTAACTCTCTCCTAGGTTGGGCTAGGGTAGTGGGCAGTGGGGAGAGGTAGATAATAAGGCGTTGGATTTAAAAGGCCTCCGGCAGTGCTGCAGGCAAGCAGAACAGAAACAGTAAATGAAACAATGAATCGTGTCCACAGAAGACTTCCATATGGATGGTGATTTATTATGTTAATAAGGAGGTGAAAGCCAAAGGTTGACTGTATTCTGATTTCATGGCTGGGGAATCTAGCTCAGAAGCGAGGAGCATCCAAATTTGAGGTCAGAGTCCAAATTCCAACTCCCAGCTCCTGATTCCAATTTGGTTGGTCTAATTGCTATCATCTCCTAATGACTAAGGATGCTTTGGAGCCAGATGGGACCTGAGTAGAATGCAAGCAATGCTTAAGGTGGAGAACCGTGATGCTAGAGCCAAGCAGGGCCAACTCCTTGGATCCATAAATATTGAGCCCCTCCCAAGTGCCAGGCGATGGCAGAACTGACATCGGGAGAGGGAACCACAGAAGGATCTGAAGTTGACCCTGGGCTAGAGGAACTCAGGGTAGGAGGGGATATGGGGCATGCACAAGTCTCTGTCATACATACAGAGAGGGAAGTGAGATGAGATCTAAGACAGCTTCATTCATTCTCCCACTCCATTATCATTCATTCAGCTACTCAGGCACCATCCTAAGTGCTCCGGATAGAAAGCTAAATAAAACTGGTCTCCACCCCAGAAGCTACCATTCCAATGCTGAAGCTGAGTCACCCCAGGAGGTGTATCAAAACACATTGCCCAGCCCCCCAGTTTCCAGCCCTGACATACTGATTCTGAATCTTTGAAACTGGTACCCAAGACATCTGAAGCCTGGTTTCTAGGTATTCACCAATGCTGGGCACTGGTCCGGTGGAATAGAGAAGGAGTCCAGCTAGAGTTCAGAGGAAGAGTCAGAGATAGAGAGCAAGGCTTCATGGCCCACCTCTCCCTGGAAGCCCTCCCTGACCAGCACAGCCCACACTGATCCTCACGTCCTCTATCTAAATCCAACCTCCACTGAGGGTACTGCAGTTTTTTGTTGTTTGTTTTTGTTTTGTTTTTGGGTACTAGCAGGTTTCATCCCTCATCTCTAAAAATGGGTGCTGCCGTGTTCCAGGGTCATTGTGATGAGGGTTCCGGGGGCCTTGTGACACGCTGCTGGCTGGCTCTGTTCAAGCCTGGGAGGGTCAGGAGCAGCCCAGTTCCTCTTGGGGATGCAACCTATCTCTGAAAAGGAAGATCACAGTCACCTGCTGATTAAGCATCACTAGGGCTCCAAGTGAGTTCTGGTCAGAGGCTGTTTGGAAGACAATGACCACCCTCTCTCCTGAAAACAGCGTCTCTGCCAGACAGTCGGCCTCCTTCATTCTGGTGCGTGCTCTTCGTCAGCCCTGAGTGCCTCCCTCCCCAGCCTCTGGTTGGCAGTGGGACCATTTTCCCCTGCTGGGTGTAAAAAGGTAGAACCCTGAGATAACATAGAAGGTGGAGCAAGGGCAGCTGTACCTTAGTCTTACTGTCAGCCCAAGAACAGGACTCAGGCATCCAAGCCCCCTTTCACCTTCTTTCCAAGCCAGCAATACCTTCTCCCCAGACGTCCTCTTCTAACTATTGAGTTGTAGGTTTGTGAGTGCAGGCCTGAAGATGCTGATTCTCATCAGCGCTTTTTGCCAACAATTTTGGCATACTGCCACCAGGTGGCAGTAATGCTTTTGTTACTAGGTAGTTCTAAACCCCGTTTACGCGATGTATCTCTACTGGTTAGAAGTTGGCTTCAGTCATAAAAATTTTCCACACAGTATGCTTTTCGAAATCATAACTAATTACAATAACTTCAGCCAATCTCAAGTCTCATTAATCATAATGATTAAGAGAGTGATACATAAAAATGCAAAATGGACACCTCTCTCCCTGAGTTTTAAATGTTCTTGCTTTATTGCAAATTATCACCAGGCCTTGCTTTAAATTTTCTTTCTATCTTTCTCATTTCTCTGAGCTTAGAGAAGGCTAGTAAACTGTCACATAGCATTTATTATGTACGATGACTGTCCTAAATGCTTTATTTATAGTCATTCGTTCTCATCACAACTCTATGGGGTGAATAATGCTGTTATCTTCCTTTTATAAATGAGAAAACTGAGTCACAGAGACTGTAATTTGCCTACTGTCACACAGCTTGTAAGTGGCAGAGCTGGTATTTAGACCCAGACAAGTGGGGTGCAAAAACCAGTATTCTCAAAGTGTGGCACCCAAACCTGCAGCATTAGCACCAACCGTGAACTTGTAAGAAATGCAGACGCTTGTGTCCCAGATCGTCTGAACAAGAAACCTGAGACGAAGCCCAGAGATTTGTGCTTGTGTTTGTTTGTTGGCTTTTGTTTTCTGTTTTTTGAGACAGAGTTTTGCTCTGTCGCCCAGGCTGGAGTGCAGTGGCACGATCTCAGCTCACTACAACCTCGGCCTCCCCAGTTCAAGCAATTCTCCTGCCTCAGCCTCCCGAGTAGCTGGGATTACAGATACATGTCACCATGCTGGCTAATTTTTTGTATTTTTAGTAGAGACGGGTTTTCACCATGTTGCTCAGGCTGGTCTCAAACTCCTGAGCTCAGACAATCCGTCCGCCTTGGCCTCCAAAAGTGCTGGGATTACAGGTGTGAGCCACGTGCCTGGCTGAGATCTGTGTTTTTTTGTAACTTATCCCTCCAGGGGACTCTGATGCACAGTTAGCTTTGTGAACCACTGTTTTAAACCATTTTCTTCGTCACTGTGCTGTACTGATGATACACCTTCCACACCTGGGTTGGTAACAATTGCTGAAGTGGGAACCCCCTATTACGATTGGGAGTGTATATTGTCCTCAGGTGAACTGAAGTAAAAACGAGAACCCTGGCCAGGCGTGCTGACTCATGCCTGTAATCCAGCACTTTGGGAGGCTGAGGCAGGTGGATCACCTGAGCTCAGGAGTTCGAGACCAGCCTGGTCAATATGGTGAAACCCTGTCTCTACTAAAAAATACAAAAAATTAGCCTGGTGTGATGGCAGGCGCCTGTAATCCCAGCTACTTGGGAGACTTGAGGTAGGAGAATCGCTTGAACCTGGGAGGTGGAGGTTGCAGTAAGCTGAGATCGTGGGAGATGGAGGTTGCAATAAGCTGAGATCGCACCACTGCAGTCCAGCTTGGGTGACAGAGAGAGTCTGTGTCCCCCTCGCCCCGCCCCCCAAAAAAATAAAGTCAATGGCCTTCACTGGGCTTTATTGTAGGCTCTGTGGCTATGAGTATTCAGAGAAACTTGGCATCAAAACCCTCAAAAAGTTTTCCTTACCCAGCAGTATGCTTCCCAGGAGACTAGGAAAGACAGCATTGCAGACTGCATACTTTCCCTCATGGATTACCAGGTCATTATGATACCCAGTGTATGGGGAAGGGTGCTAATAGGTTAGTTGAGCAAAGAACAGAGGAATATGGGAATATGAAGGCTGATTTGAGAAGCCTTTGAGTTGACAATCTCCATCACATTAAAGGAGCCCAGATACACATTCTCTGATTTCTAGCATGGGCAGGTAGGTGGTATACACGTAGAGAGGGGACTTCCAAGTGACCTTTCCCCTTGGTCTTCTACGGGTCAACAGGCTTCCTGTTCTGATCCTTGACTTGCTAGCAAGTCTTAGGCTTGTGGATGGCCTATAGTTTGCTTAGGTTTGGAGAGATACGGGGAACTGGTGGGCATAGAGAAATGGAGTTTCCTAGAAGGAAGAAGCAGTGACTTTTTATAAACAAATTCAACCATGGCAAAGGAGGCAGATGGCCAATTGTTTCAGGTAGAGGTTTAGAAATGCGAATTATCTGAATCCTCAGCAGATGTCTTCTTGTGATGTTTCTAATTATTTCTGCCTTATTGTGTTGATGCTGTATTTTTTGTTACGGTGTGCTGTGCATATTACTTTAATTTTGGTATTACCTTTTGTTCATTGTGTTAGATTTTTTTTTTCATGTCTTTGTTCATCGTTTATTTTTTAATCATTGTAGGGCATTTGCTTTTAAGGTATCTCTTTTGTTCACAGCTTGTGTAAGATACATATTTTTTTTCATTTGAGTGGAAAATCCTTGCCTTTTAATTCCTTCCCGCTGCCCCTCCCACCCCCAGCACGGCATTAGGGTTAAGCCTCTGACTCTGGAAGGTTAAGCCTCTGAATCCATGACTTTGATCATGGGAATATATAAAATAAGCATTAATTAGACACAGTTATGAGCAAATCCAACAGCTTTGGATTCAAACTTCAGCTCTGATAACTTCTGTGTGATCTCAGCTGTGCTAATTAACCTTCCTATGGCCTCAGTTCCCTGATCTGTAAAACAGTAAAAGAACTATACTACCTCATAGATAGTTGTGAAGATTAAATGGGTTGATACATATAAAGTGCTTAAAACAGTGTCTGGCACATCATCAATATTGCTTTTTAATGTTTACAGCAAATAAGAGAATTTAATGCATTTATTTTCATAACTAATTTCTTTGGGTTTGTCATTTTTATGCTTTTACTTTGATTAATTCCTTCATTTCCTGTATTACTTGCTTTTATTATTTAAAGTGAGTTAGAAGGAAGATGTCCTGTTTCTATAAATTCCTAATTTTTAAAGTCAAAAATAAAGCAGTTTCTTTTGACTCTGTCCTAATATCTAACAAAAAATAGAATCTGTAGTTAAAAACTTTCCCACAAGGAAAACTTTAGCCCAGATGGCTTCACTGGTCTACCAAACATTTTAAAAAGAAATAATACCAATTCCATATAGACACTTCCAGAAAGTTAAAAAAAAAAAATAGAAACACATCCCTACTCATTCTATGAGGCCAACATTATCCTGATACCAAAATTAGAGATATTACAAGAAAAGAAACTCACAGATAAGTGGTTCTTGTGAACACAGATACAAAAATTCTAAATAAAATTTTAGCAAATAGAATCCAGCAATGTATAAAAAGCATAGTATATCATCACCAAGTGGGGCTTATCCCAGGAATGCCAGGCTTATTTACCATTCAAAATTATTCAATATAATTTACCATGCTAACAAACTCAAAAAAGAAAAGCCATATGTCCATTTCAATGATGCAGAACATTATTTGACAAAATCCAACAACCATTCCTAATTAAAAACTCTCAGCATGCTAGAACTGGAAGGGACTGTCTTCAACCTGATAAAAGGCATCTGTAGAAAGCCTAGAGTTAACATCATACTGAGCTGTGAAAGCCTGAATGCTGTTTCTCTAAGATCAGAAACAAAGCAAGGATGTCTGCTCTCACCGCTTTTATTCAACATTGCACTTGAGTTCTAGCCCTCGCAGTAAAACAAGAAAAAATAAATAAAAGGCATCCATACTTGAAGAAGTTAAACTGCCGATATTCACAGATGAATGTGCTCATCTATGTCAGAGTTGGAAAACTTTTTCTGCAAAGGTCACAGTAGAATTTTTGGCTCTGTGTCCATTCAGTCTCTGCTGCAACTACTCAACTCTGCCATTGTAGCATGAGAGCAGCCACAGACAAAAATAAGTGAGTGGGTGTAGCTGTGGTGTAATAAAACTTTATTTAGAAAAACAGATTGGAGGCCAGATTTAACCCCTGGATCAGAACTTGCTGACCCCTGGTCTGTGTCAAAAATTCCGTGGAATCCACAAGAAAGCCACTAGGAGTATTAAGTGAGTTTTGCTTGGTTGCAGGAATACAGGATTGATATATAAAAGCATATTGTGTTTCTATTAGACATTTAAACTTTAAAATAATACCTTTTATAGTAGCATCTAAAATATGAAATACAGATAAACTTGACAAGATATATGAATGACCTAGACACTGAAAACTACAAGACACTGCTGAGAGAAATTTTAAAAGACCTACGTGCGTGGAGAAACATATAGTGTTGATGGGCCAGAGGAATTGATCGTGTCATCAATTCTCCCAAACTGGCTTACAGATTCAGTGTAATCTCCACCAAAATCACAGCTGCCTTTATTATAGAAATGGACAAGTTGACTAAAATCCTTATGGAAATGCATTTCTAAAGTTAAAGCATTTCCTTTTATAGTTAAGGATCCCGGGACACAGCCCAGCTTTGCCTGTTCCCTTCTGCTTCCTGCCGCATTGCATGCTGAGTGCTGCAGTTTCTGAATGAGTGTAGGTTGGGAGAACATGATGACAATCAGAGGGGCAGAAAGCTCGCTTTGATGAGTGAGAGTGTCTATGCAGGTGGGGCACCCAGCAGGTCAGACCCTGCTTCCCAGGGTTAGGCCAACACTGAGATTTGTAAATTCTTGGGCTCATATGTCCTACTTTGGTTCAGATGACAGGGCATGCATGAGTTATTAAAAATGTGCTTGTTAATCCATTTCCATCAAACATGCAGTTAGTGGAAATTGTCCCAATCTGGGGCCTGCGAGCTCTTATTTTTAGTTAACAATGTTGTTTTACCTTATTTTATTTATTTATTCGAGACGGCGCCTCGTGCTGTCGCCCAGGCTGAAGTGCAATGCCATGATCTTGGCTCACTGCAATCTCTGCCTCCCAGGTTCAAGCAATTCTTCTGCCTCAGCCTCCTGAGTAGCTGGGATTACAGGCACACACCACCACACCCAGCTAATTTTTTTTTTTTTTTTTTTTTTTTGTAGATACATGGTTTTATCATGTTGACCAGGCTGGTCTCCAACTCCTGACCTCAAGTGACCTGCCTGCTTGGGCCTTCCAAAGTGCTGGGCTTACAGTCATGAGCCATCACACCGGGCCTGTTTTGCCTTCTAATACTTTACTACTCATGTGGTTTGTGGACCAGAAGCATCACCTGTCACTCAGAAGCTTGTTAGAAATGCATCACCTTGGGCCCCACCCCAAACCCTCTGAATCAGAATCTGCACCTGGAGAAGATCCTTAAGTGGTTTGTATGCAAATTTAATTTTGAGTCACATATCCAGATGTGTACTAATGGGAAGTTGGGCATGTGCATATCTACATGCCTACTCAGCTCTGTCCATCAGCACATCTTTATGCCTGCAATGTGACATTTCAAGATATTATTCTCTCCAGCAAAAGAGAATAGCCTAGGAAGAAAGGAATCTTCTTTTATTCCAACAGGAACTCTAACTTCTAGTTATTGCTGCTGTTGTTATTGTTATTTTTTGAGACAGAGTCTTGCTCTGCTGCCAGGGCTGGAGTTCAGTGGTGTCATCTCAGCTCACTGCAACCTCTGCCTCCCAGGTTCACGTGATTCTCCTGCCTCAGCCTCCCAAGTAGCTGGGATTACAGACATGTGCCACCATGCCTGGCTAATTTTTGTATTTTTAGTAGAGACAGAGTTTCACCACATTGCCCAGGCTGGTCTCGAACTGACCTCAAATGATCCTCCTGCCTTGGCCTCCCAAAGTGCTGGGATTATAGGCATGAGCCACTGCGCCTGACCCTAGTTATTATTTTATAAGCATTTTGAATTACTTTGCATGTAATGCACTCATCTCTCTCCAACACACACACACCCCACACACACCCCACACAGATAACACACACACACACACACACACACACACACACACACACACACACACACACATGTCCTTATCAAAAGCAGAAACCATCCTTTGTAATGAATTGTTATACATTTCCAGGATAGGTAAAGTGGAGCTCATAACTGTGTCTAATTAATGCTTATTTTATATATTCCCATGAACAAAGCCGTATACATTATGACAGAAAATTTTAAAAATACAAGAAAGGCCAGGCGTGGTGCCTCAAGCCTGTAATCCTAGCACATTGGGAGGCCAAGGTGGGCAGATCACATGGTCAAGAGATCAAGGCCATCTTGGCCAACATGGTAAAACCCCATCTCTACTAAAAATACAAAAAATTAGCTGTGTGTGATTATGCATGCCTATGTTTCCAGCTACTCAGGAGGCTGAGGCAGGAGAATCGCTTGAACTTGGGAGGTGGAGGTTGCAGTGAGCCAAGATCACACCACTGCACTCCAGCCTGGGCGACAGAGGGAGACTCCATCTTAAGAAAAAAAAAAACAAGAAAAAGGATAAAAAGTACTTATTTCCTGTCACTCAGAGATAATCACTGCTGTATTTTCCACCTTTTTTTCTAACAACTTTATAGTAGTCAATGCATTAAATATTAGAATTTATGTGGTGTACTTATCATAATATATAACAGATGTGATACATAGAGAGATATTACTGTAAGTGCCACAGTTGTAGTATAGAGTATAGTACATAGAGAAAATGCTAGATATACAACTCTGCATTCTGCTTTTTTCCGTTAACATTTGTATTTTTTCAGATTATTATTCATTCCTTGTAAATAACATTTATATGCCTCACAATATTCCATTGAGCACATAAACCATAGTTTACTTAACTACCCCCTTATTGCAGAACATTTAGAGTGCTTGCATTTTTCATGTTGGTAAGTAACGTGCAATGAAAATTATTGTGCACACAGGATTTTTTCTATGTATTTTCAGTAACGTCATCAAAGTAGATTTCCATAAGTAAGTCAGGCTGTGCGCCTTGATTCATATTGCAAAGTCCAGAACATGTTATTTAAAAATCACACTTAAAAGCCGAAGGCTCCTAACGTAAGGCTGAACTGGTTGCTTTTGCCAGGTGAAGAGAAAACCACCCATTGACAAGACAGAATGGAACAGCTTCTTTGATGAGAATGGCCTCTTGGCCAAGTCACGGGACTTCATCTGTGTTAACATCCTGGAGAGGGTAAGTCCCCAAGCTCCCCTTGGCCTTGCCCTGGAACTGGGGGCTTGGATGGGCAGGGGACAGGTGTGGCATTGGATGAAGCCCTTTCGGCAGACATCAAAGAGCCCGTGACCCCCACCCCAGGGTCTGCACCCCTTCGTGAGGACTGAAGCCTGGAAGTTCCTCACTGGCTACTTCTCATGGCAGAGTTCCCAGGATGAGCGGCTCACCATGGACAGCATGAGGAGGTAGAACACTCCAGACCCTGTCGGGGTGGGACGGGGCCCTGCAGGTGGCAGGTGCTGCCATGCCAGCCTGCAGACTGTCTTCTGCCCCCTGTGCGACTTCTCATTCTGAGAGGAACCCCGTGTCTCCTGACCCAGGCAGAGCACACAGGAGGTGCCAGTTTATGCCAGTGCCTTCTCTCCCTGAGCTCCCTTTACCAGCCCGCGAACTGCCAGGCATGGGCTTGGTCCCAGACACTCCTCTTACCCCTGGACCCCCAAGTCCCATGCTTCCCTAGGGCCTATGCATTCTCCCTCTGAAGCAGCTCTTGAACAGAGCCTGCCACCCCTCCTCTGGGCCCCACCGCAACTCCACCTCCTCCCTGTCCCCCGTGGCTGAGCTGCCTCCTGGGTCTAGTCTCCCACCTCCCTGCCTGTGTACAGCATTTCCTCCCCATGCCCAGGGGGAAGGTACAAACCCAGTATGGGCTGCCTGCGTCCTTAGATGAAACACTCTCAGTGGTGCCACTGGTAACGTTTCAAATAGTGCATCTTCTCTTCCAAACACTTCCTGCTCCTAGCTCCACACCACCCACTCTCCAGAGTCTGACATTCCAACCTCACTGACGGCCTCACTACCTCCTCATTTGCCCGCCCATTCCCTACCCCTGCCCCAGCACAGACCACATTTGCACTCCCCTTCGCCCTTGGCTCATCCTTTCTCCTCCCCCCGCAATGGTTTTCTATCATCTGCTGATCAAAAGTCCACCCTTCTTTCAAGGCCCAGATCCCACAGTATACTGCCTGCAAGCAGCCCTCCCAGATCTTCCAAGGGAGCCAGGGAGGAGGCACTTTGGTTTAGTAGATAGCACGCCAGCTTTGAACTTGTACTGTCTTAGATTTGGAAACCAGGTTCAAATTTCAGCACTCTGATTTACACTTGCCCATGAACTTCAGTGCTGATGTTTCAGTCTCCTCCTCTATAAAATGTGGGTAACAATCCATTTCACAGAGCGGTTGTGGGGGCTGAGTCAGGTAATATAGGCAAGGCACCTTGCACAGGGGAGGAGAGAGTCGCTTTGATGATTTTGATGGGAATGCTTCTTCCCTGAAGCTGGGGGCCTTTGGCATGCTCTTCTGTGACCCTTGTCACTTGGTCCCGCAGTAGTGAGACTGGAGCCTGTGTCTTCCCTCCCAGGTTGAATGCAAACAAGGACAGAGGCTGCTGCCAGTTTACCTTTGCCTTGGGCCCTCTCCTGACCTTGACTGTCCATAGGAGGGCTCCGCACACACTGGCTGAGTCAGACTGACTCCACTGTTGAATACCTTCCCATCAGAGGAATGGACTCTGGATTGCGGCTGTGTCACTGTGTAGCCTGGCCTGGACTCACCCTTCTGGGAGCCCAAAGCAGGGCTAGGTCCATCCCCAAGGGAGCATCCAGACAGGATGTGGAAGAGATTCACACCCGAGGTTCAGCCAGAGTGGCCCAGGGTGGTATGGGAGTGTGAGGGCCAAGCTGGGGAACTCGGAGAGGCTCAGGAACGCTGACAAGAGCCCACCTGTACTCGTTTCCTGAGGCTCCCTTAGCAAGTACCACAAACAGGGACTTCCAACAGCAGAAGCCTGTCCTCTTGCAGTTCTGGAGCCTGAAGCCCAGAGTCAAAGTGTTGGCTCTTTCCAAAGCCTCTGGGGAGAACCCTTCCTTACTCCCAGCTTCCAGTGGCTCCGGTGTTCCTCGGCTGCTGGCTGCCTCACTCCATTCGCTGCCCCCATGGTCGTGAGAACTTCTCCTCTCTGTGAGTCTCTTATATGAACACGTGACAGCCAGGCGTGGTGGCTCACGCCTGTAATCCTCACACTTTGGGAGGCTGAGGCGGGCAGATCACAAGGTCAAGAGATCAAGACCGTGCTGGCCAACATGGGTGAAACCTGTTTTTACTAAAAATATAAAAATTAGCTGGATGTGGTGGCACAAGCCTGTAGTCCCAGCTACTCGGGAGGCTGAGGCAAGAGGTAGTCCCAGCTACTCGGTTCACTGCAGCCTCTGCCTCACTTGAACCCGGCAGGCGGAGGTTGCAGTGAACCGAGATCAAGCCATTGCACTCCAGCCTGAGCAACAAGAGCGAGACTCTGTCTCAAACAAACAAACAACCACAAGAAACACACATGTCATTGGATTTGGGGTCATTCTGGACTCTCTCATCTGGAGATCCTTAACTTAGTCACATCTGCAGAGACCGTTTTCCTGCGTACAATTACATTTATAGGTCCTAGGGTTTAGGACATGGATATATCATTTTGGAGGCCACCAAGCAGCCAGCGATACCAACTAATCACATTCTAATCAGGAGCACAAAACACTGCCTCACCCGACACTTCCAATTCTGAGGCACAGGTGCCAGTGTTATGCCCATCCTACAGGTGAGGAAACTGAGGCTTGAAGATGGAAAGTGATGTCCCCAAGGCTTGCCCCCAGTGGCAGACACCCAGATATTAAAGTGTAGAACCAGGATTCAGGTGCAATGCTTGGAGTACAGAGCCCAGGAGGTTAAACTGCCTCTGTTCTGCACTCCAGGTGCACGTCAGAGGACAGTTAGGGTGGCACAGCTGCAGATGAGGGAGAGCATCACAGGTAGGGTGCACGGCTGGCCGAGGGTGCTGCCTGGATCTGCCTGGGGCCTGGCAGCTGCAGCTGCTCAGAGTTCTCTACTCATCAGAAGGGAAAGATCACCTCATTCAACTTCAATTCTGTTCTCATAGGAAGAACTACAAGGCCTTATGCCAAATGTATGAGAAGATTCAGCCCCTTCTGGAAAACCTGCACTGGAACTTCATAGAGACTCGTAATAACATCAGTGAGCAAAGTGGGGTGGAGGGCGCTGGGCAAGGGGGTGGGGGGAGTTTGAAGCCAACCCTGTTCCCTCTCAGCCACTTCCAGGAAAGGATGGCCCCAGGGTCCTGGGAGCTGTTTTGACTGGTGCCTGGAGTTTTGCCAGCTGAACCTGGGTGAATCCGCCCCACCAGTCTCTCCTGGGTGGCCCTGGATGCCCAATATCATGTTTCCCTGGGCGCATGATATTCCTGCTGCCTGGTCTTCCTCCCTCCTTTCCTTGGCTTTGAACGAGGTTGCATTTGAACTTGACAGAGAGGAAGGGTAGAGGAGGACATTCCTGGCCAAGGGTACGGCCTCGTCAAAGGGTTGGAGGTGGGAAGAAACCCAGACAGCTCAGGGTGTGGTGAGGAACTGAGCCTGGCAGGGGCTGATGTCCCTTTCACAGCTCCCTCTCTAGGATGTCCTAGGGCCTGCGCATTGGGGTAGGGGCAGAAACTCATTCATAGACCTGCTGGATGTGACCTGGTGCCATCCACTTGCCCCTTGCTTCCAACCCAGCACATGACATTCAGAAACTCTATGACAAAGACCCCCTGGGCAACATCCTCATCGACAAGAAGAGGCTGGAGAAGATCCTGCTCCTGAGTTACGTCTGCAACACGCAGGCAGGTGAGCCACAGCCTCCTGGTCAGCCTCCCCTTGTCAATGCCCTCCCATGGCCCAGCCTAAGCCACGGGTCCAGGTCCTCCCACTCAGCCCCTGCTTACCAACCCCCTCTCCGCCACAGAGTACCAGCAGGGCTTCCATGAGATGGTGATGCTCTTCCAGCTGATGGTGGAGCACGACCATGAGACCTTCTGGCTTTTCCAGTTCTTCCTGCAGAAAACGGTGAGGGCAAGACTGGAGCTCAGGAATGCCCCTCCCCAACCGCCACCAATCCCCAAACAACTCCTTGAGGCTGGGCAGGCATTGACAGCCCCAACCATTCCTTCTAGCCCTAAAACAGCCTCCTGGGTCTCAGAGGAGCCTGGGAGGGCAATGCCAAACTCAGTGGTTGGAAGCGCTGGTGGCGGGGAGGTGTGGAGGTGGGGGACGGAGCAAAGCTCTGGGTCCACCTCTCACCAAACCTTGAAAGAGCATGGCTGGCCAGGCCCAGAGATGGTGCCCTCTCTGGCATTTCCTTCCCCAAGCACAGCTCTCCTGCCTGCATACCCTCCATGGCTCCCCGTGGCCTCCAGAATAAAATCCAATAACCTTAGGCATTGGGGGCTGTTCCTTTCACATAACCTGCATTCCAGGCACACTAGGGGACTCAGTAGTCCCCAGGGGCACCCACACTGCCCAGGCTGAGGGGTTTTGAAGGTGCAGCTCCCTGGAACACCTCCCTGAAAAGCCTTTCCTCATGATCTGCGTGAGGCTGCCCAGAACCCTCCCTCCACCCCGCCATCCCTGCAGGTGTGCCTGCTGCCCTTCCCTTTTCCCAGTTGGCTCTGCCCCAACACTGTAGTGTGAGGGGAGAACCGGGCAACTGGGCTCACTAGACTGTGAGCCACAGTTGAGAACTCTACTACACACACACACACACACACACACACACACACACACACACATACACGTAGAGACATGGGCCCAGCCCACAGATAGCCACACGGAGCCTCCAGAAGTGAAGCTGGGGGAAGCAGAGCTGACTGTTCCGGTGCCCTGAAGCCGAGGAGGACTCGGTCCCTCGTCTCCCACCTTCGTGTGCAGGAGCACAGCTGCGTCCTCAACATAGGCGTGGCCAAGAACCTGGACATGCTCAGCACCCTGATCACCTTCCTGGACCCAGTGTTTGCTGAGCACCTAAGTGAGTGGTCCCCACCTCCTGCCACCTCACCCACCCCCCAGGGCAGGCATGGGAGAGGGGCCCGGGACCCATCAGTCCCGAGTCATGGGGGGCACCGGAGAGCAGCAGAGTCGTTTGATTGCCTCTCCAGGCCCTGGGAGGAGGGTTATCTTGATGGGGTTGGAGTCTGGACAGTTGAAAGTTGACTCTAAATCATCTCCCAGAGCAGCTGGAAAAGGGGCAGCAGGCTTTTTGTATCTCCCACGGGTTGTACGTGCTCCGTGGTTTGGCCTCATCTGCATGTGTTTGCTACATCGTATGTGTTTTCCCCTGACCAAAGCCTCGGCGTCTCTCCCCACAGAAGGGAAGGGTGCAGGGGCCGTGCAGTCCCTCTTCCCCTGGTTCTGCCTCTGCTTCCAGCGAGCCCTCAAGTCCTTCGATGACGTCTGGAGGCTCTGGGAGGTGAGGTGCCCGCTGGGGATCACCAGTCTGGGCTCCACCCCTCGGGCAGAGTAGAAGCCGCAGGTTTTCCTCGCCTCCCCCTTTCTTGCTGGCTAGGATGGAGTTCAGTAGCTTGGGGTTTTATTAGGTCGGCAACGCTGCTCCCACCTTGCTGGAGTAAGCTGGGGCACCACTTTGCC
Organism: Cheracebus regulus; assembly: GCA_963574635.1. NCBI lineage: Eukaryota > Metazoa > Chordata > Mammalia > Primates > Pitheciidae > Cheracebus > Cheracebus regulus. The sequence goes on along the minus strand of CAUYQU010095215.1, from coordinate 16,556 downwards.
CATATGTTCGTTTAACACAAAGGCCTCCCTGGCGGTGCCTTCTGTGGGGCCGTTGGCACAGGAGGACCCCCAGCCTGTGTGGTGGGAGCTGGGCCTGCGGCTCTACGTCCCTGCTGCCCTGCCTAGGTGGCCTCCCTGTGGTTTCACTTCCCAGGCTGTCCTTCCCCCAGCTCCCTGGCCTTCTCCTTCCCCAGAGTGCTGGCTCCTGTGGAGCTCTCTCTCAAAGGTGGACCCCCAGGCACACCTGTAGTCTTGTGATCACAATCCCCAGGGCCATCAGCAGATGAACCCCCTGAGGAACGCCACCCCTACCCATCCCTGCCTTCAGGTGGCTGCTGCCGCCTGCAGAGTCCAGCCCAACCATCCACCTGCCATTTAGGGCCCCACAGCTCTACTGCCACCTGCCTGCCCCTCCTTCCTGGCTGGTTGGTCTCCGTGCCCATGTCCATGAACACTCCCAGGCCTTTGGGTCATTCAATTTCCATCAGCCCTTCCTTGCCAAAACCCCACTCAGATTCAACAGTTTCCTAGTGTCTCCCGCCCCCTCACTGCCTCCCTCCCCTTCCTCTATCTAATGAATTCCCTGAAACCTTTCTCTCTGGATCCCCAGTAGACAGCACAATGCCTGGAACCAGGGGTGTCTGTGAGCATGTGCTTGGGTGAGTGGATATGTGAATGAATGAATGAGCAAGTCAGCAGCAAGGCCCAGGGATGGGGCATGTGATTGGTGGGCACCTCACCATCCTCAGGGCATCTGCAGTCTCAGGCCACAGGCCCAGGCTGAGACACCCTGGCCCACAGGTTCTGCTGACCGGGAAGCCCTGCAGGAACTTCCAGGTGCTGGTGGCCTACAGCATGCTGCAGATGGTCCGCGAGCAGGTGCTGCAGGAGAGCATGGGCGGGGATGACATCCTCCTGGTGAGTGCACCCCCAGGCAAGATGCCACCCCAGCTCCTGGAGGCCCTGACACCCTACCCCACCGCAGCTGAAAGACTGGGGCTCGTGGGGTTCTGGGCGTCAGTCCCACCTTCTCCCCCTAGGCAGGAAGGGCAATGAGAGCTAGGGTATGGAATACTGTACCGAGAGCCTTTAATAGACTAGCTCGTTTCAGCCTCACGACAGGCTTGACACAGGGAGGATGTCACTATCATCATCACCCCTAGTTAGTGCACAAGGAAACGGAGGCCTTGAACAGTGCCTAATCATTAGATTCTACCATCCACAGTTAACTAAAAGAAACTGCTGAAGTCTTTGTTGGAAAAAAAAATCTTAGATGGCATCCCAATTATAAACCAAGTCCTCCTTAGAAGCCCCTAAGGCACTTGGGGGAACTCCAGGACTCCTGAGAGCCTAATATGAAAGCTAACGTTTACTGTTGCCCCAAAATATAAAAGTTTAGGCACTGAGCCAAGCCGGCTGGGGAGAAGTCAGGTAGTCCCAGTGACTGCTGTGAGCAGCATCCTTCTTCCTGGGTGCTGCAGGCAGCTGCCTGTGCCCAAGAGTGCAGGGAGACATTTGCCCCAGCCCCACCCACAACTGCTCCCACGCTCCCACACAGGCCTGCAACAACCTCATTGACCTTGATGCTGATGAGCTGATCTCCACCGCCTGCATGGTGTATGCTGAGCTCATCCAGAAGGATGTAAGTTGCCCCAGCGATTTGTCCTCCTCCTCCTCCTCCTCTTCCTTCTTCCCCTCCTTCTCCTCCTCCTCCTCCTCTTCCTTCTCCTCTTCCTCCTCCCCTCCTCCTCCTCCTCCTCCCCTCCTCCTCCTCTTCCTCCTCCTCCTCCTCTTCCTCCTCCTCCTCTTCCTCCTCCTCCTCCTCCTCTCTTCTTCTTCTGCAGAAGCCACCAGTCATTGTGTCTGTCTTTGGGAGTTGGTCCTAGTACCATCTCTGGGCCATGCCAGATCTTTCTTCTCCTCCTCCTCCTCCTCCTCCTCCTTCTCCCTCCTCCTCCTCCTCATTCTTCTTCTTGGTCTTGCTCTATCACTCAGGTTGGAGTGTGGTCGTGCAATCACAGCTCACTGCAGCCTCAACCTGCCAGGCTCAAGTGACCCTCCCACCTCAGCCTTTCCAGCAGCTGGAACCACAAGCGTGTACCACCATGCCTTTATAATTTTTGAATTTTTTGTAGAAACAGGGTCTTGCTATGTTGCCCAGGTTAGCCTTGAACTCCTGAGCTCAAGGGATCTTTTCATCTTAGCCTCTCAAAGTGCTGAGATTGCAGGTGTGAGCCACTGCCCCAGCCGAGATATTTCTTAAATCCAATTGCCACCTTGATTAGTCCTCTGTGGCTGATGTAACAAATTGCCACAAATATGGTGGCTTCAAACAACACAAATTTATTGTTGCTGCAATTCTGGAGGTGAGAGATCAGACAAAAGTCTCAATGAGCTAAAGTCCAGGTGTCAGCAGGACTCGTTCTTTCTTGGGCCTCTAGGGGAGAACTGTTTCCTGCTTTCTCCAGCCTCTAGGGGAGAATCCATTTCCTGCTTTCTCTGGCCTCTGGGGAGAATCCGTTTCCTGCTTTCTCCAACCTCTAGGGGAGAATCCGTTTCCTGCTTTCTCCAAACTCTAGTTTCTTGCTTTCTTGGGCCTTCAAGGGAGAATCTGTTTCCTGCTTTCTCCAGCCTGTTGAGGCTACCAAATAACTTGGCTGCTGGGTCCTTCCTCCATCTTTTAAGCCATAAACGTTTCCTCTTTCTCTCCATTCTTCCAACTCCCTCTGAACATAGCTGATAAAGGTTCTTTGCTTTTAAGGATTCATGGGAGTAGATCAGGTGCATCTGGAAAATCCAGAATCACCTCCCTGTCTCTGAGATCCTCACTTTCATCACATCTGCCAAGTCTCTCTTGCTAAGTAAGATCACATGTTCACAGGTTCCAGGGATAAGGATGTGGGTGTCTTTGGGGGTCCATTGTTCTGCCTACCACAGAGTCTCTTCCAAAAATTCTGTTGACTACAGACCAAGAAAGCTGATCCCAAACAAAATTTCTTTAAAGAATAAGAAAAGAGACAAAGAAAATAGGAATGTCCATACAAACAATCCCATGTGTGCAGGGACACATGTTCCCATCAGAAGCAAGGCCAGAACGTCTGCGCATGGCCACAGTCTGTGTTTCTGCAGCTGCCGTCATGAGCCTTCATCTGCAGGTCATTTTGTGTCTCCTTTGACCTCAGTTGGGTGGGGTGTCTCACCTGGTGGGGAGACCAGACACTCCTTCCTGAAGGGTCTGAATCCTCAGGTCTCTAGTCCTCAAGGGTCTCAGTTCTCCACTCACTAGTACTATTAATTATACAAGAACCACGAGGCACCTCAGAGACTCCTTTGGGTCTAGAAATAGTCTCCTTCCTCCCCACTGCCCACATCATGTAGCAGCAACCGAATTTCCCGTTGGCAGTCGGGATCCATTGCTCCGGCTGGTACAGTGGCCTTCCTCTTTTCCTGCAGGTTCAGTGGTCAGTGGGGCCCAACATGGCCATGTGATCGTCTCGTCTTCCAATTCACTGGAACCAATGTTGTGTCTCCAGGGGGAAACATCTTCTCCAAACCGGCAACACTCAAAACTGCAAAAATGGGAAGCAAAATCTCTGCAGGTGGGTTACCAGATGGCACAGCAGAGGAGCCATAGCCATCTGCCTCCTTAGAGTTTCAGAAGACCGTGTGGCCTCAGCAAATCTGCAAGGATTTCAGCACGGGGCCCTGTCTGAGTCCTTTCTGAATCCCTAAGCCTTTGTCCAGGGTTTGATACAGCAAGATGCCCCCAACTCAGCAGATTCTTCTAAATGCAGATGTGCCCCGTCTCTCTTTTCCAGAACATCGTAAACACCCAGAGAACCACGCTGTGTCTACATCCCTGCAAGAGCCACCTTGTCCAAACACAAACATGGTAAAGTCTCTAGTCCAGAGACCCAGCACATAGAATATTCATACATGTTTTAAATTGGATTAAATTTCCTTTACAGAGTAGTCAGAATGTTAACGCCCCATGTGTTAAGCCATGAGCAAGAATCCATGCCCTACTATGAATTAGTCCATAAACTCTCCATCAAAAAGTGGAATGAGACCAGGCACGGTGGCTCATGCCTGTAATTCCAGCACTTTGGGAGGCCAAAGTGGGAGGATCACTTGAGTCCAGGAGTTCAACCCTAGCTTGGGCAACATAGCAAGACTCCACCTCTACAAAAATAGCCAGGCATGGTGGCATGCCCCTGTGGTTCCAGCTATTCGGGAGGCTGAGGTGGGAGGATCACTTGAGTCTGGGAGGTCGAGGCTGCAGTGAGCCATCATGGCATCACTGCACTCCAGCCTGGGAGAGAGAGTGAGAGACTCTGTGTTCAAAAAATAAGAGAGGAGAATGGAAAAATAGAGAGAGATAGTATGGAAGCCCAAGACATGCTGTAGGGGGTTAAACAATGCCCCTCAAAATATATGTCTAAGTCATAACCCTGGGACCTGTGAGTGTCCCCGATTTGGAACTAGTATCTTTGCAGATGTGAGTAAGTGAATAGATGAGACCATTGTGGATTCAAGGCAGGCCCTCCGTGCAATGATGGGTGTTCTTGTAGAAGACGGAAAGACAGAGAGCCTCCAAGAAGAAGACCATGTGAGGGCGAGGGCCAAGATTGGAGCCATGTGTCCACAAACAAGGAGCGCCAGACCTGCCGGCCACCACCAGGAGCTGGGAGACATGAGGAAGGATTCTCCTCTAGAACTTTTGGAAGGAGCCTGGCCGTGATGCCACCTTGATTTTGGACTTCTGGCCTCTGGAACTGTGAGAGAAGACATTTCTGTCGTTTAAGCTCCCCGGTGTGTGGTGAATCATTATAGCAGCCACGGGAAACTCACACGTGGGGCGTCAGGCAGGTGCAGCCGCACGAGGGACCCATCTGGGCGGCATTAGCCAGCAGGGAGGGCTCTAGAAGGCATGGCAACGAAGAGGGGTTGGGTGACTCAGGAAACACCCACCTGCCCTCACGACTGTGTCCAGCACTCCTGGTGGGCCGCTGACTCAGGGCAGTGGAAGTGGAACCAGCTGTGCAAACGGGAGCCCGGTGATCTGCGGCAGCCCCATTTGGGCTGAAAAGCTCTGGACTCGTACCTGGGGACACGGTGGAACCCTTGGTCACCCAGATGCCCGCCTCCAAGAGGAAGGGTTTCCAGGCAAATTCAACAAGTGGGAGGCTCTGTGCGTCTCCACACCTTATGTGACCAGGTCACTTAGGGCTTACGGGACAGAGGCAAAAAATACAATTGTTTTCCCATCAGGGCGGGCCCCAGAATGAGCTAACCCACAGCCTGAGAGCCAGGAGGGCAGCACGAGTCATCCAGAATGTTTTCCTTCAATGAAGAATGAGAAGGGAGCAGGAAACCAGGAGAAAATAAAGATGACACTGGAAGGGCTGCGAGTAGGGGTGGGGGCAGTGGAGTCATCAGGAAAAAGTGCAAATCTCAGGTTTCCTCCCGTTTTGGAAAACCTGAAGTCATCCAGAGAAAAAGGGAAGCTGGGCCAGGGTTTGTGGAGATGCATTCTTTTCTTTTTTTTCTTTCTTTTTTTTTCTGAGACAGAGTTTTGCTCTTGTGCCCAGGCTGGAATGCAATTGGTGCAATCTCAGCTCACTGCAACCTCCACCTCCCAGGTTCAAGCAATTCTCCTGCCTCAGCCTCCTGAAGTAGCTGCGATTACAGGTGCCCTCGCCACCACATCCAGCTAATTTTTTTTTTTTTTTTTTTTTTGTATTTTTAGTAGAGACGGGGTTTCACCATGTTGGTCAGGCTGATCTTGAACTCCTGACCTCAGGTGATCCACCCGCCTCGATCTCGCAAAGTGCTGGGATTACAGGCGTAAGCCACCATGCCCAGCTGTGGAGACACATTCTAATGAGACAATTCATTGTTGCTAACTGCAGATGTACAGTTTCTCTGGAAGCAAAGATTGAGGCAGCAGTTGCATAATTTGAACTTTTGTGCAACCTTATGAACTGATGCCTGGAAGCCTTTGCCTGGCTTTCCTGTGCAAACATAAAAAGTGGTGAAGTGGTGGGTGGGTGGTCCATTCCGCTCCCCAGCAGCCCCTTCCCACGTGCCTGTGGGGCGGCAAACACATGTTTTTTCATGTGACACCTTTCCAGCAAAACTTTCCAGGTCCTGTGCTGACAAAGCACCCATGAAAATCTGTCACGAGAGAGCAAAAGCAAACACAGCCTATCCAGAGGTGTGGCAACCTCGGCCGTTCTGTAAAGGCCTTGGAGAAGGGTGAGCCCTGTTTATGAGCCTGTGCCCCCACCAAGGGCTACAGGCTGTGACCCCAGGCTTTTGTGAGTCACGTGAGACTCGGCTGGGGCAGAACCCAGCGGCTCTTAGCGGCTTGAAAGCAACAGCATTGTTTATGTTTCTCCTTCACACCAGACGTGTGGGAGTGGGGGGCCAGGGGGACCTGGGGACATCTCCAGGGGCTTGTGTGCTTGTGCTGCTCAGATGGTGGCTGCTCTGCGGTCATTCGAAGGCTTCCTTCCTCGTCTGATGATGGTGCTGGCTGCGGACTGGGACCTTAGCTGGGGCCAGAGCTCTGCTAACTGAAAAATCACACAATCTGTACATTTAGAAAAGGAGACCCTTCCATGTCTTGTGAAGGGCTTCAGCCTGCAGGGTGCTCCTTTGGACAGGCTGGGAAACTTGGCCTCTGGTGGAGATTGGGAGCTGGCACTTCAGAGGAGAAGGGGTTGGACAGAAATTTAAGCTGAATGGGTTGGCCTGGTATATGTATTTTAACAGATTACAGGGGGAGCCATGACATGTTTATAATTTGGTCTCTCATTGCCACAGAGAATCTCTTCTGCCAGTCTCATGATCTCTGTTTTAACATTAATGCTGGTCACTTGTGTCTAAACTGCGTAAAGGAGCAGGTATAATGGGCTGTGTCTGACCTGCCTTCCCTCACGATCACCTTTGACCCTGAGGCTGGCAGCTGTCTCTGCTCATGTCTACAGGGCTCTGCACTGGGCCCCTGTGAGCAGAGTCAGTCCCAGACCTTCCCCTCCAGGGTCCAGGTTATACAAGTCAGCAGGAACAGCCCTAGATCAGCTCAGGAGGCGGGAGGGGGCGGCGGCTCTCTCCCTCTGCTGCCCCAGCCAACAGCAGCTGCTCACTGTCACTCCCTCAAGACGACCCAGAGGATGCCAGGGATGGGGATGGGGGCGGCGTGGGGGGCAGCCCCTCCCTCTCTGCACTGCATATGCTAAACCCTGCTGGGGATCAGGGGGTCTCACGCCCCACCCTCACTCTGGGTAATGAGCAATTTGCGGGAAATCAACTCCTCTGCCCTTACTGTAGCCCATGATCTAGCAAATGAATGTTTTTTTGATCATTATTGACATATTTCTGAAGAAGCATGACTGGAGTGCTTAGTGATTCGAAGCTTACCCTGTATGATGGCCTGTTATTCAGAGGCAGCTCTGGGTAGCTTTCTGCTGCAAAGCCAGCTTTAACAGGCCTCAAAGTGTCTGCCGGGGGAAATGACAATCCAGCCTCTGTGTATATGCCTCCCCCTGCCCTGCCACGTCAGGTAGATTGACGCCACAGTGGAGGACCCATGTGCTTATTTTGGATGAGAATAAGGTGACCCGGTAGAATTATCTAGAAGGAAAAAGTAGGGTTTAGTAAAGCCTTGTAATTAGGTAGAGCTCTGTGCCACCAAGTCCATTATGATGAATCAAACACACCCACAGAGTGAAGCCAAGCAGACAGTGGATGTCGGGGCTCCCTGACAGCACCCCTTTCTGAAGACATGCACCTTAGCTCCTGAAGTTTGACCCCTGAGCAGAGGGTGGTCTTGAAGGCACTCTGGGCTACTTGTCAGGGGGCCTGGTTTTAGTCCTCAGCGTGCCCGTGAGTGAGCATCTTACCCTCTGTCCTCCACGCTGCAATTGCGTGCTTCCTGCATACCAGGAGTGAACCCAAATATCTGAGACAGGTCTCAATGAATTCAGAAAGTTTATTTTGCCAAGCTTAAGGACGTGCCCGTGACACAGCCCCAGGAGGTCCTGGTGATATGTGCCAGGTGGGGTGCATCATGGCACAGGTGGTCAGTCAGGGCACAGCTTGGTTTTAGGGAGCCACGAGGCATCAATCCATACATGTAAGATGTGCACTGGTTCGGTCCAGAACGGCAAGACAACTCGAAGCAGGTGAAGAAAGAGACGGTTGCATTCTTCTGAGTTTCTGATTTGCCTTTCATTGAATACGCAATTTACAGGAATAGTCACTCATGCCTTAGTCCCCAGCTCAGTGAAACAATAGATTAGAGGAAGTCATCAGATACGCGCTTGTCTCTGGTGAGCAGAGGGAGGACTTTGAGTTCTGCCTGTCCTTTGTCACGAGGAATTTCCCTGTTGGCAAATTGTGAGGGAGAGATGTGGCTTCTTAGAAAATCTTTGCAGCTGTCTTATTTAGGAACAGAATGGGAGGCAGGCATGTCCAGCACAGTTCCCAGCATGACTTTTCCCTTTGGTGTAGTGATTTGGGGGGTCCCGAGATTTATTTTTCCTTCGATTAATCTGGCTATGCACACAGCAGCAATCCAGGCAAGCTGTCCCCACCTTCATTGAGCTCAGAGGCTCTCTGGGGAGGTGGACATTACAAAAACGCTTAGACAAATAGGTCATTAAAATGGTGGAAGACTCAAAGGCAAGATTCTAAGGCCAAGAGTCTTAGAGTCCAAGGCCAAGGCCTTACAAAATCATGCAGAGAGGATCTGCACGGCTGTCCCCCCAAATCTACTCCCATCTTCTTTATTCCTAATGATGAGTAGATTTTCTTAGGGACTACCCCTCTATGGGACTGACCTGGGTTGGGAAGGACTGACCATGCCCCCAGCTCAGGATGGGCGTTGACAGACATCACCACTGTGATTGGCCAGTGCAGGGCATGTGACTCAGACCTAAGCCAGTCAGCACACAGGTATCTCCTCTCTGGTGTAGCTATTGATTGGTAGAAAATCAGGGTGGACCTGAGAATTTGGTTCAATGTTTGGGGAGGAGGGAGCAACTTTGTGCCCCATCAAGGCTGGCTGCAAAATTTGCTACATAATTTTGCCCAGTTCAAATGAAAACAAAGAGCATTTGTTCAGAAGTCAGGAGTAGCATGTTATTAAAGGTATTGTAAGATAAAGTTGTCACTGATTTCCTCCTTTTCTCTCTTGACGTCGTCCTATTTTCAGATTTGCAATGAATATCATTCTAAGTAAAGAAAAATAAAAATGTAAATTATTGTTATAAGTGTTACCGTTCACCTTTGCATCGTGGGACGTGGGGCTCATGTATAACATCTTTGAGCTTGTGTGTGGACTTTCACAAATGACTCCATTTATCTTTTGTAGCTCACACCTGCACATGTACTGTGTTCCTGTGAGACAGAACAGTGGCCTTTCTTCTACTCCTCCAATTGCAGACCTTCTAAGTGCTCTACCTTCCACTCACTGGTGGGTAAGGAAGAAGTGAAAGGCAAGGGAACTTTTGCTCTCCTTCTGTGTCGCAATTTTCAGCATAAACGGTTGGCTGTAACACGGAAGTCACATAAATAAGAAAATATGACAAGGCTGGGGGTGGCGCCTCATGCCTGTAATCCTAGCACTTTGGGAGCTTAAAGCTGGAGGATTGCTTGAGTCAGGGAGTTCGAGACAGTCTGGGCAACAGAGTGAGAACCTGTTTCAACAAATAAAAAATTAGCTGGGTGTGGTGGTGTGTGCCTGTAGTCCCAGCTAGTTGGGAGGCCGAGGTGGGAAGATCACTTCAGCCTGGGAGGTCGAGGCTTCAGTGAGCCATGATGGTGCCACTGCATTCCAGCCTGGGTAACAGAGTGAGACCGTGTCTCAAAATAAATAAATAAATAAAAGAATGTCACAGGTTGTTCCCTTCCACCACCAATTTGTATGTTGAAATCCTAGTGTGCCTCAGGATGTGATCACATTTGGGTCTTTAAAGAGGCAGACAAATTAAATTGAGGTCTTCAGAGTGGGCCCTAGTCCCAAATAACAATATCCTTACAGGAAGAGAAGAGGAGGACTCAGACACACACAGAGGGACGAACGAGTGAGGACACCAGGAGAAGGTAGCATCTATAAGCCAAGGAGCGCGGCCTCGGGAGGAACCAGCCTGTGATACCTTGACCTCGACTTCCACGCTCTACGACTGTGAGAGGAAAAGTATCCATTCTCTGAGCCCCATTGAGCAGTATGTTGTTACAGCAGCCCGAGCTGACTAATACAGACTTCTCAGCTGTTCTTCTTCCAATTTACTTATTATTCATCTATTTTCTTAATAAAAATAAAAAATAGAGAAGGGGCCTTCCTATACTGGCCTGACTGTCCTGGAACTCCTGGGCCCAAGCAGTCCTCCCATGGCCTCCCAGAGGGCTGGGATTATAGGAGTGAACCACTGTGTCTGAGTGCTGGGATCATAGTAGTGAACCACTGTGTCTGAGCGCTGGGATCATAGGAGTGAACCACTGTGTCTGAGCGCTGGGATCATAGGATTGAACCTCTGTGTCTGAGCGCTGGAATCATAGGAGTGAACCACTGTGTCTGAGCGCTGGGATCATGGGACTGAACCACTGTGTCTGAGCGCTGGGATCATGGGAGTGAACCACTGTGTCTGAGCGCTGGGATCATGGGACTGAACCACTGTGTCTGAGCGCTGGGATCATGGGAGTGAACCACTGTGTCTGAGCGCTGGGATCATGGGAGTGAACCACTGTGTCTGAGCACTGGGATCATGGGAGTGAACCACTGTGTCTGACTGCTGGGATTATAGGAGTGAACCACTGTGTCTGAGCGCTGGGATCATGGGAGTGAACCACGGTGTCTGAGTGCTGAGATTATAGGAGTGAACCACTGTGTCTGAGTGCTGGGATCATGGGAGTGAACCACGGTGTCTGAGTGCTGAGATTATAGGAGTGTACCACTGTGTCTGAGTGCTGAGATTATAGGAGTGAACCACTGTGTCTGAGTGCTGGGGTCTGTTCCTTTTCTTTGAGGACCATCTTTCTGCATGTGAAGCAGGCTCTGACTTAAGTGGAAATGACATCCTGACGGGCCATACTGCATTTAGGCATCTTCGGACCTCACACCCTGACCTTGCGCTCTCTTGGAGTCTTGCTTAGTAACACTATGAGAGAGTTGTGCGAGGCGGTGAGTTCATACCCAGCTCAAGCTTCTGCCGCAGACACATGCCATAGCCCCATTGGACTTCAGTTACAAGGCACACATTAAAGGTAGATTACTAAAAATCACAACGTAGCGACAGCAGAAGTTAAACCAAGGCTGGGGCTGTTCTAAGTACAGGTCCTGTGTGACGGCAAGTGTTGTCCTGGGTCTGAGAAAGGAAGCACAGAGACCTCTAGCCCAGAAGGGGAGCCACAGCTCAGGGACAGAGCTGAGAAGCAGGGCTGAGCAGAGCTGGGGGAGCCCAGGGAGCACATCCATGGGGTGCAGAGCAGTTGCCCCCCACACCCTACCCCATGCTTCCAGCACCAGAGCCCCATTGTGGGAAGCACTTTAGTCTCTCACCTCTTGCAAAAGACTGACGCGATTCCCAGGCCTCAGTCTCTCCATCTGTGGAGTGGGGATGTCAGGTCCCTGTTAGGCACATTCTGAATAAAGAGACCACCTAACCTGGCTTTATGTGAGCAACAAGTCTGTTTATTCACCTGTGTTTGGGTGGGCTGAATCCGAAAAGAGAGTCAGCAGAGGATGGTGTGATAAGAATTGGTTTTATAGGTTTGGGGTAGGCAGTGGAAGGTTACAGTTCAGGGTGGTTTTTGCAAGCCAGGGGAGGGGTGTTGTAGGGGGCATGTCATGAGGCCCAGTGTCACTGGTTGGCTTATCAGGTGAGGCAGGAGCAATAGTGGAATGTCACAAGGTTGGTTAATCAGGCATTGCAAGATCTAGCCATTCTTCTTCTTTTCTGGAGGTGTACATGTGGGTCATAGGGGTCACCATGGCCTAGTCCATGGTGCAGTCAGTTCAAAGAACCTTGCAGTCCCCACCCTGCCTGTCTGCCAATGTCGATGTGCTTTGTGAAAAGCCAGAAACTCAACAAAAATGTCATAAATCATTGTGCCTATGAGATGGGAGAATTCCCTTGACCCCTTCGTGGGACTTGCCACAGGGGTGTGGCTCACTTAGCTCTCGAACCACTTGCAGGATGGAGAGGATGCAGGCAAGCGGGTGCTGGGGCCGGGTGAGCACTCTTGGGCTCTGGCCCCATGGCGGTGTCTAGGGGTGAGTTGCAGTTACTGCTGTTTCAGCAGTTGCCATCCACAGACAGCTGAATATTAACCAGCTCAGTGGAGAGTCAGGGTGACAGCATTTTACACCCTGCTTCTTGGTACCCAGGTTCTTGTTTGGTGTCCAGGAAGAATCAGGTCACTTGAATGGTTTGAAAGGTGATGAATGTGCCAGGTGTGGTGCCTCATGCCTGTAATCCTAACACTTTGGGAGGCCGAGGTGGTAGATCACCTGAGGTCAGGAGTTTGAGACCAGACTGGCTAACATGGTGAAACCTGGTTTCTCCTAAAAATACAAAAATTAGCCAAGTACGGTGGCATGCACCTGTAATCCCAGCTACTCAGGAGGCTCAGGCAGGAGAATCGCTTGACTTTAGGAGGCAGAGGTTGCAGTGAGCTGAGATAGCACTATTGCACTCCAGCTTAGGTAACAAGAGTGAAACTCTGTCTCAAAAAGAAAAAAAAAATTGAAAGGTGATGAACGCAGAGGATTTTATTAAGTGGTGGAAATGGCTGTCAGCGGAAGGTGAGCTGGAAAGGGGATGGTATGGGAAGGTGATCTTTCCCTGAAGCCTGGCCTCCTCCCGCTGGGCTCCTCCCTGAAGCTGTGCTGTCTGAAGTTAAGCTGCGTCTCTCCATAGTCTCTGACATTCAGTTGCTTCTCCTCTCGATATTCAGCCACTTGTCCTTCTGCCAGCTGAGATCTGGGGTTTATAAGCATGGTTTGGGGAGTGGGGAGGCCAAGAAAGTAACATATGGGTGGGAAAACAGGAATAACTGTTCTCATTTAGTGTTGTAAGTAGATGCTGAGTGCTGCAAAGAAAAATTAACTCCGAGACAAAGGATTTTTCAGTAATGCAATTTTTACAAAGGAAAACACACAAATTTATCCCTTACACATTTGGGGGTCATACTTACTGCTGTGTCTGATCTCCGTTGGCTGGAGCCAGACCTCACAATCTCAACTAAAACCTGATTGGCTAATAACTTAAAACTTTTCTAAACCTTTCTAAATAACTTAAGCAGGTAAAATCAATGGAGAGCTGGGACATGCCTGTGAGCACATCCAGCACAGATATCTTGGTTAAAGTACAAGGACATAGAATGTACTAAGTGCCTGTAAGCACAGCATGTCTAACAGCTACATAGGATAGGGCTTCACAGAGAATTAGCACACTTATGATTTAACAAGAAAGGAAACTTTGAAAAGGAACGTTTCTACTTCCCACATTTAGGGCCAAAGTTTGCAGGCTGGAGGGCGGAGCCTTTGCTGGGGAACCGCCCTCTTCTACCCGGTATTTCTCTGCCTCCTGTCATATCACACATGCATAAAAATCTAAGCATATCTTCACCATCAGATCTTTCCTGTGATTGTCAAAATCAAGGGAAAGGCACTTCACAAAACAAACCTTTTTTCTTCACACTGTGAACAGCCCATCTCAGCTCCACAGGAAGTCTTCTTCTGCACGCTGACCCTGGCTGATGCTCAACATCCATCCCCCTTCGTGGAGCACCTGGAGACCCCTGATTTCTCCCAGCTGCTGCGCTCAGACCACCAGAAAGCGGCCAGAAAGGCTCTGTGATTTGGGACCTGGAATCCCAGATCAAACTTTCCTGTGAATGTGTTGGAATTCACAGCACCCTGGACAGCTTCCCTTTGAAGATCTGAAATCAAAAGGCCAAGATGGCAGTATGAGTTTTCTGGGGCTTTCTCACACAAACTGAGTGACTTAAAACAATAGAAATATACTCTTTTACCATCTGGAGGCCAGGAGTCCACAGTCAAGGGTTGGTTACTTCTCAGGAGCTCAGAGGGAGGATCCGTCCCATGCCCCCCTCCCTGGTCTTGGTGGTGGCTGGCGATCCTTGGCATTTCTTGGCTTGTAGATGCTTCACTCCAGCCTCTGCCTCAGTCCTCCATGGCCTTCCCTTCTGTGACTCTGTGTCTCTCTTCTGTCTCTTACAGGGACACCACGGGTCACTGGATTTAGGGCCCATGAAGGTGGTCCGGGATGACCTCATCTTCAGATCCTTCATCACATCTGCAAAGAATGTCCCCAAATAAGGTCACATTCACAGGTTCCAGAGATTAGGACACAAACATATCTTTGAAGAGGTCATCAGTCAGCCCACTACCAATCAGCAGTGAATCGCTGATTGTTGCTTGCAGAAGTCCAGAAAGTTCCACCTCTGCCCTCCAAACCCTCTCTGTGCAGTGGCTGGTGGAGCCTCTCTCTGGCAGCGTCAGAAACAGAACAGCCCCTCTGAGTCTGTCCCACGAGAAGTTGCTGGGTAGCTGCTCGGATGGCTTCCCAAGCATCACCACCTGCTCTCAGAAGGGGCTTCTCTTTCTTCTCCTTCTCCTTCTTCAGTGCTACTCACCAGTCCTCAAACTTTCAAAGACAGCTTCTCAAGAAGTGAGATGGCAGAGTGGTATTTCAACGCAACACTTCTGGCTTCCGGGGCCAGACATTTCTCTGCTGTGGGCTGTTGGGTGCATTGTAGGGTGCTCAGTGGCATCCCTGGCCTCCAGCTACTCAACGCCAGTAACCCCCATGTCCCAGCCAAGTGGCAATAGTGAAAAAGGTCTCCAGACATCACCAAGTGTCCCCTGGGGAGCAGAATCATCCCCAATTGGGAACCATGGCTACTAGGAATGGTGGAAACAGCCCCACATCCTGGAATCTGAAGGAGGAACTGTGTCAACCTGCTATGGGACCTTGTGGGTGTTCTGGAACTTTCTGAGCCTTGGGTTTTCTAGTGGGGCCGTGAATACGTTCTGGGTTTATTGTGATAGTAATCAGTACTGTATATAAAAAGGCTATCACAAAGAAAGTACTCAGTACATGTGCCATCATAAGCTTTATTTTTGTTTATTGTCCCAAGTTTTATTTTGTTTCTTCCATTTATTGAAGATACATATGTCATCTTCATGTGGCCTGTGCCTCACACACAACCAAGCCCACAGCAGACATTAGCTGGGCAAGCCTCACCCTGTGCCCATACCCTCCTGTTAAGACAGGGACCCTCTGTCCCCCACGTGGCCGACCCCCGCCTTCTGGAGGCCTGGCTCCCTGGCTCCGGCTTTGGGATGTAAGATGCCTTTCTCTCTACACGGTGGGACAAGAAAGGGCTTAAAAACAAAACCAAGACCCTGTAAAGGGGGCTGGAGGTGCCTTGGAGGTCCCTTCCAATCTTCAGCCTGCCTGTGTCTCCCTCCCTAAACTCGCTCTTAATTCTTGTTTTCAGAAGCTTCTGGGATGTCGTGGGCTGGCTGGGAGATACTCTTTTATCCTGGGAACTGGTCCTCACCCAATCAACACCCCAGACAAGCAGAAGGCCTCCAGCCAGGCCGTTTCGATGACGCTGGACTTGAGTCATACTATCTCAAACATCCTCTGGCCACTCCACGGACGTCGGGGCAGCGTGGGTCTGTGCCTCCGATCAGTCACTCTGTCCAAGGGCAGGAAAAAAAGATAGAATTGCATAGGATTGAAGAATTCCTTTTAAAAGTCCACGGTATTGATAGGTGAGGAATATTTTCTTCTTAAAATTTTCTTTATTTCTTGCTTGCTTTTTACAGTGAGCGCATATAACTTGTGGAGTCAGAAAGCCTTTAACTTTCACTGTAAATAATCCAACTTTTTTACCCTTTCGTGAGTTTCCAGGTTCCTGTGTGGCTTTGAAGGATGCCCCAGTGCCAGAAGCCATTCCTGTGCCCACAGAATCATTTCATTGCCAGAAAAATCCCCTGTGTGTCCCCATTTAGCTTCCCTTCCCCCATCCTGGCACCCACTGAGTGCTGTACTGTCATTACAGTCTTTGCCTTTTCAGACTATTGTCTTTCACTCAGCAATATGCATTTAGGATTCTTCCAGCTGCTGGAAGAAGCTGAAGTTCCTTTAGTGGCTTGATACCATTTCTTTTATCACAGGTAACATTTGATTCTAGCTGAGGTTATAATTGAATTTAAAAATCGGATCTAGCAAATCTCCCCTTAGTTAAAGGAGAGTATTCTGTTGTACCAGTGCATGACAGTTTGTTACCTATGTACCCGTTGAGAAGTGTCTTGGTTACATTCAGCCTTGGCAATTATGGATAAAGCTGCCACCAACATTCACGGGCAGGTTTTTTTGTGGACATGTTTCCAACTCACTTGGGTAAATACCAAGGAGTATAACTGCTACCTCTTATGGAAAGACCAGGTTTCGCTTTGTAAGAAACCTCCAAAGTGTCCTCCAAAATGGCCTCACCATTTGCATTCCCAGTGC
>CAUYQU010095214.1:0-43473 GCA_963574635.1 Cheracebus regulus | reverse complement strand
GTGCCGTGTGCAGGGCCAGGTGCGTGCAGAGGTGGGTGCCGAGTGCAGAGGGGGGTGTGTCCGGCCTCCTGGCGAGGCAACCAGCCTTGCAGAAGCTACCAGCAGCTGGGAGGTACCCTACCGGTAATTCTTGAATTTCCTAATGAGCAATTCTGAAGAACTGGGGTTTGTAGAAGTGGCAAACACTCACAGGCTGAGAACATAAAAACACTAAGGCCACAATGACTCTAACCACAACCACCAGCAAGCCCACCTCACTTTTTAATCTCCGTAGACTTTTGGTTACACTAAAGGTATACAGTTCGACCTCGCACATCTTGGGAGTGAACACTTCTGCTCCATTTCCTCAGGATTACCACCCCAAAAAGGCTTTCCTAGGCCCCTCAGGTCCAAGGAGCAGTGATTAATATGATTGGTCAGTCCAAGACATTCCTTGGGCCTGATTTATTTCTCTTTTTCTCTTATGGGGGCCTTCTCTGCAGTCTGTGTCACGTTAGTTTCAGGGAGAAGAGAGAAAACATCCAACATAACAGAGCTGCATAGCAGGAGGTACTAGATTTGCATTCCTTGTGTATACCTCTCTGTAGCTCCCTCGATCTGGAATGCCAAAGAGAAGAGGGCACCCAGGCATTCCTTGGTCCCTGGATCAATACCATAATAATAACCTCAGAACCTCATCCATGTCTTCTAATGTGGATGCTCATTCCAATTTGGAAGTAATGAAGACTACAAGCTGCTCTCCCTGAGGAAAGTAGAAGAGACCATATCCAAACGCATGAGAAATGAGTTACCGTCTCTCTCCTTTTTTTTTTTTTGGAGACAGAGTTTTGCTCTTGTTACCCAGGCTGGAGTGCAATAGTGTGATCTCAGCTCACTGCAACCTCCGTCTCCCAGGTTCAAGCAATTCTCCTGCCTCAGCCTCCTGAGTAGCTAGGATTACAGGTGTGTGCCACCAGGCCCAGCTAATTTTTGTATTATTAGTGGAGATGGGGTTTCACCACGTTGGTCAGGCTGGTCCTGAACTCCTGGCCTCAGGTGATCCGCCCACCTCAGCCTCCCAAAGTGCTGGGATTACAGGCATGAGCCACCTCGCCTGGCCAAAAACTTACCTTCTCTAGGTTCATGTTCCTTATCTCAAAATGGAACAAAAATGTGGAATTCACAGGGAATTGAACATTATATGCTTTGATGAAATCACTTAGCACTCCAAAGAGGTTGTTTATTGTATTAGTACAGAAACAGAACAAATGGCCAAAATGAAAACTGGACCCAAACACACACTGAATTCATGATATGATAAAACTAGCATTCCATATCAGTGGGAGAAAGATGGCTTATGCAATAAATGTAATGAGACAACTGGTTAGACTTAAAAAAAAAAAAAAAAGCCAAATCATTACTTCATGCCAAAATAAACTACATATGTATCAAAAATTAAAGATAAAATATGAAACCACAAAAGTACTAAGGGAAACATGGATGAATATTTTTATAATCTTGGAGTGGAAAAGGCCTTTTAAAGCACATGTTACCAAATTCAGAAGCTATAAGGAAAAATGTTTTTATAAATTTGGCTACATAAAAATTTAAGACTTAGAACTTTTTAAAAAGACATAAAAATCATACCTTTAAAAGAAGGAAAAACATTCTATGTTTTTGAAAGGGAAGAATGCATATATATCATAAAGGCGCTAATTCTTTTATTAACATATAAATGTAATATATAAATTCAAATTAGCATATAAACGCAATTGGAATCAGAATACATCAATTTTTTTCTTTTTCTTTTCTTTTTTTTTTTTTTTTTGAGGCGGAGTCTTGCTCTGTCGCCAGGCTACAGTGCAGTGGCGCGATCTCGGCTCACTCCAGCCTCCACCTCCTGAGTTCAAGCGATTCTCCTGCCTCAGCCTCCAGAGTAGCTGGGACTACAGGCACATGCCACCACACCCAGCTAATTTTTGTATTTTTAGTAGAGATGGGGTTTCACCATGTTGGCCAGGCTGGTCTCAATCTCCTGACCTGGTGATCCGCCCACCTCAGCCTCCCAAAGTGCTGGGATTACAGGCATGAGCCACCATGCCTGGCCAATACATCAATTTTTTTAAAAATTGGACAATAACTTGAATATTCATATAGAAGAATAAATGAGATGGTCAAGAATATTTGGAAAGGAAGATCAGCAAAGAGGGCCTGTCTTATCATGTATGAAACTTAAAATGCGGCTACGGTAATTAAAACAGTATGATATTGGCACAGGAAGAGACATCTAGATCATTAGAGAAAATAGCACAGTGGCTCATGCCTGTAATTCCAGAGCTTTGGAAGCCCAAAACAGGAGGACGGCTTGTGGCCAGGAATTCTTTTTTTTTTTTTTTTTGAGATGGAGTCTCGCTCTGTCACCAAGGCTGGAGTGCAGTGATGCAACCTCGGCTCACTGCAACCTCCACCTCCCAGGTTCAAGCGATTCTCCTGCCTCAGCCTCCCGAATAACTGGGACTACAGGCACTAGCCACCATGCCCAGCTGATTTTTGAATTTTTAGCAGAGACAGGGTTTCACCATGTTGGCCAGGCTGTTCTCAAACTCCTGGCCTCCGATAATCCGCCTGCCTCAGCCTCCCAAGGTGCTGAGATTACAGGCCAGTGCACCTGGCCTGAGGCCAGGAATTCAAGATCAGCCTGGATAACAAAGTGAGACCCCGTCTCTATAAAAAATTTTAAAATTAGGCCAGGTGTGGTGGCTCATGCCTGTAATTCCAGCATTTTGGGAGGAATAGATCACGGATCACTCGAGCCCAGAAGTTTGAGACCAGCCTGGGCAACATGTCAAAACTTCATTTCTGCAAAAAATAAAAAAGTTAGCCAGGCATGCTGGCACGTACCTGTAGTCCCAGCTACTCAGGAGGCTGATGTGGGAGGATTGCTTGAGCCCAGGAGTTTAAGGCTGCAGTGAGTTATGATCACACCTCTGTACTTCCAGCCTGGGCAACAGAGGGAGACTCCATCTCTATTTTTTTTAAAAAAGAGGCTGGGCTCTGTGGCTCACAGCGTGATTAGTCAGGCATGATGGCATGTACCTGCATCTCAGCTGCTCAGGAGGGTGAGGCAGGAGAATCACTTGAACCTGGGAAGCAGAGGTTGCAGCGAGCCGAGATTGTGCCACTGCACTCCAGCCTGGGTGACAGAGCGAGACCCTGTCTTAAAAAAAAAAAAAAGAGAGCGAGAGAAGAGACTAGGAGGAAAAGAGAGGGGAGGACACAGGAGGGGACTGGAGGGTAGGGAAGGGGAAGAGGAAGGGAGGGGGATGGGAGGGAGACGTGAAGGGGGAGGGGAAGGGAAGGAGGAGGGAGAGAGGGAGGGGGAGGGGGAGGGGGGGTAATCTCTGAGTTGTGGAACTGAAAGGGAGAAGATGCCTGGACCTTTGATTGCATGGTGGAGCCACCATACCTGTCCTGATCTTTTACTTCTATTCTTCATGTTACATGAAAAAACAAACCAAAAAAAGCCCTATTTGCTTAAGGCATTGTAGTAGAGATTCTATTATACAGAGTTGATTGTAAATTTAGATCAATCAGCCACTATTTCATATAATGTAAGATAATATAAACTTGAAATGCATTAGATATCTAAGTATAAAATAATAAAAATAAAAATGAGGTGTGTATGAAGAGAATTTGATTAAGAAGAATCATAAAGGAAAGTGACTATATGAAAGTTAAGTTTTTTTCATGGTGAAAGCATTAAACAAAATTTTAAAAAATACATTGGAAAAATATTTGTAACACATATAAGTGAAAGTCTGTAACGTATGAATCGTTTCTACAAGGCCAGGCATGGTGGCTCACACCTGTAATCCTAGCACTTTGGGAGGCCAAGGCAGGTGGATCACTTGAGGTTAGGAGTTCGAAACCAGCCTGTCCACCATGGTGAAACCCTGTCTCTAAAAAAAAAAAAAAAAAAAAATGTAAAAAGAAATTAATTAGAAAGAAACTAATGGCAAATAGAAAAATGAACAAAGGCTACAAATAGGCAAATTATAGAGGAAGAAATTCAAATGGTCAATAAAAATATAAAAAGATACTGCTCAGCCTCACTAGTCGGGAAAAATCAAATTAAAACAAGAAAGAGATACCACTTTTCAATAATTGGCACAAATTATAAAGAGTAATCATATCTGCACCAGGCACAGTGGCTCATGCCTGTAATCTCAGTACTTTGGGAGGCCAAGGTGGGCAGATAACTTTGAGCTCAGGAGTTTGAGACCAGCCTGGACAACATGGTGAAACCCCATCTCTACAAGAAATACAACAATGAGATGGGCATGGTGGCTCATGCCTGTGGTCCCAGCTACTTGGCAGGCTGAGGCTGGAAGATGGCTTGAGCTAAGAAGTGGAGATTGCAGTAAGCTGAGATCGTGCCATGGCATTCCAGCCTGGGTAACAGAGCAAAACCCTGTCTCAAACAAACAAACAAACAAAAAGAATAATCATATCTCATACTGGAAGGATGAATAAAGGACACTCATACATGCTGGTGGGAATATAAATTGCTACAGCCAATTTGGAAAATAACACTTGAGCTAGCAGTCTCAGTTTGGAAAATCTATCCTACAGAAATAGAAGCATCAATATGTAACCAAGTAGCTCAGCTTCAAAATGCATTTTGAAACTTTTTCTTTTCTTACATTTAGCCTTGAAACATACTTTAAAACTTTGTTGGCTGGCCCAGCGGCTCATGCCTGTAATCCCAACATTTTGGGAGGCCGAGGTGGGTGAATCACTTGAGGCTGGGAGTTCAAGACCAGCCTGGCCAACATGATGGAATCCTGTCTCTACTAAAAATACAAAAATTAGACCACGCCCAATGGCTCATGCTTGTAATCCCAGCACTTTGGGAGGCCAAAGCAGCTGGATCACGAGGTCAGGAGTTCGAGACCAGCCTGGCCAACACAATGAAACCCCGTCTCTACTAAAAATACAAAAATTAGCTGGGCGTGATGGTGGACACCTCTAATCCCAGCTACTTGGGAGGCTGAGGCAGGAGAATTGCTTGAATCTGAGGGGCGGAGGTCGTAGTGAGCCAAGATAGCGCCATTGCACTCCAGCCTAGGCAACAGAGCTAGGCTCTATCTCAAAAAAGAAAAAAAAAATTAGCTGGGCATGGTAGTGTGAGCCTACAATCCCAGCTACTTGAGAGGCTGAGGCAGAAGAATAACTCGAACCTGGGAGGTGCAGGTTGCAGTGAGCAGAGATCATGCCACTGCACTCCAGCCTGGACAACAGAGTGAGACTCTGTCTCAATAAATAAATAAATAACTAGAATAAAGCTCTTTATTTTTCTCCCTTCCCATCAGATCGATACTCCTGTACATGATGCTTGCTTATATAATTATGCACTTATTTAGAAATTCCGGTGGAATTTTGAAACACACCAGGCATGAAGACCCAACTGCTAAATTCCAGAGATTACCTCAAGGCAGTTAATCTACAACCCGCATGGTTGAGATGACAGGTGGACTGTGACTCAAGATAGCCCTGGAACAAGACAACAGGCCTCGCCCCCACACCACCCCACAGGGCTCCCATTCCAAGTTCCCCTCTTTACGATTGCTTGTTTATTTATTTACTTATTTTTGAGACAGAGTCTCACTTTGTCACCCACGCTGGAGTGCAGTGGCACGATCTTGACTCACTGAAACCTCTGCCTCCCAGGTTCTAGAGATTCTCCTGCCTCAGCCTCCGGAGTAGGTGAGATTATAGGAGCGTGCCACCACGCACGGCTAATTGTATTGTATTTTTAGTAGAGACAGTGTTTCACCATGTTGGCCAGGCTGGTTTTGAACTCCTGACCTCAAGTGATCCACCCGCCTCAGCCTCCCAAAGTGCTAGGATTACAGCCACCACGCCCAGCCAGGTTCCCCTTTTTAAACCCATCTTCCCAGCCTAACGTTTGGAGTGGTCTTCTTTTGTCTTTTTCCTTTTTTTTTTTTTTTTTTAAAGACAGAGTCTGCCTGTGTAACCTAGGCTGGAGCACAGTGGCACATCTCAGTTTATTGCAACCGCCACCTCCTGGGTTCAAGAAATTCTCCTGCCTCAGCCTCCCGAGTAGCTAGGATTACAGGCAACTGGTATATGGGACAAGGGGGATTTGGTTCTAGGACCTCCGTAGATACCAAAATCCCCGATGCCCTCACATGAAATGGCGCAGTATTTACATGCTCCCTATGCATATCCTCCCATATAATTTATTTTTTATTTTTATTTGTGTGTGTGTGTGTGTGTGATGGAGTCTCACTCTGTCACCCAGGCTGGAGTGCAATGGCATGATCTTGGCTCTCTGCAACCTCCACCTCATGGGTTCAAGCGATTCTCCTGCCTCAGCCTCCCGGGTAGCTGGGATTACAGGTACGTGCCACCCACACCCGGCTTAATTTTTGCACTTTTAGTAGGGACAGGGTTTCACCATGTTGGCCAGGCTGGTCTCAAACTCCTGACCTCAAGTGATCCACCCTCCTGGGCCTCCCAAAGTACTGGGATTACAGGGGTGACCCACCACGCCCGGCCCTCCCATATACTTTAAACCATCTCTAGATTACTTATAATACCTAATACAACATAAAAACTATGTAAATAGTTGTTACACTATAGATTTTTTAAGTTGTATTATTTTTATTGTTGAATTATTTATTTTTTCTGAACCCACAGTTGGTTGAATCTGCAGATGTGGAACCCACAGGTATGAAGGGCCAATTCTAATCAATGGAGAAAATGAATAAATTATTTTACCATATTTTAGACTATTATATCACTTTTTAAAAATCATCTTTTTCTTTTCTTTTTTTTGAGACAGAGTCTCTCTTTGTCACCCAGGCTGGAGTGCAATACTGTGATCTTGGCTCACTACAACCTCTGCCTCCAGGGTTCGAGCAATTCTGTCTCAGTCTCCCGAGTAGCTGGGATTACAGGCGCCCACCACCACACCTGGCTAATTTTTGTATTTTTAGTAGAGACGGGGTTTTACCATCTTGGCCAGGCTGATCTTGAACTCCTGACCTTGTGATCCACCCGCCTCAGCCTCCCAACGTGCTGAGATTGCAGGTGTGAGCCACTGCACCCAGCCTATCATGTTTTTTTTTTTTTTTTTTTTTTTTTTAGAGACAGGTTCTGGCTGTCAGCCAGGCTGGAGTGCAGTGGCATAAACAGTTCATTGCAGCTTCAACCTCCCACAGTCAAGCGATCCTCCAACCTCAGCCTTCCAAGTAGCTGGGACTACAGGCACCGACTACCATACCTGGCTAATTTTTGTATTTTTTCGTAGAGCCAAGAGGGTTGCTCTGCTGCCCAGGCTGGTCTTGAACTCTTGGCCTCAGGTGATCCTCCTGCCTTGGCTCCTAAATTCCTGGGTTTGCAAGCTTGAACCATTGTGTCAGCCATATTATGTAATTTTTAAAGTGAGTGTTAAGGTCCTCATCTGTTAGTTCAGAGCAGTAAGGTCCAATGGAAATACAATGTGAACCATATGTGTAGTTTAAAATTTTTAGCAGCCACATTAAAAACAGTAAAAGGAAACAGGGGCTTACATCCCAGACAAACACCCAGGTCTTTTTAGAAAGTCAGGCGTGCTAACGAGGGCTTGTAGTCCCAACTGTTTGGGAGTCTGAAGAGGAAAATGATTTGAGCCTAGGAGTTCCAACCTGTAGCATGCCATGATTGTGCCTGTGAATACTGTTAATAGTGACTGCACTCTAGCCTAGGCAACATAAGTTTTTTTGTTTTGGGTTTTTGTTGTTGCTGCTGTTGTTTTGAGAGAGTTTCACTCTCGTCACCCAGGCTGGAGTGCAATGGTACAAATTTGGCTCACTGCAAATTCCGCCTCCCAGGTTCAAGTGATCTTCCTGCCTCAGACTCCTGAGTAGCTGGGATTACAGGCATGCGCCACCACGCCCAGCTAATTTTGTATTTTTAGTAGAGACAGGGTTTATCCATGTTGGTCAGACTGGTCTCAAACTCCCAACCTCAGGTTATCTGCCCACCTCGGCCTCCCAAAGTGCTGGGATTACAGGTGTGAGCCACCATGCCTGGCCTTTTTTTTTTTTTTTTTTCAGAGTTTCGCTCTTGTTGCTCAGGCTGGAGTACAGTGGCACGATCTCAGCTCACTACAACCTCCACCTCCTGGGTTCAAGTGATTCTCCCGCCTCAGCCTCTGGAGAAGCTGTGATTATAGGCACATGCCACCATGCCCTGCTTATTTTTGTATTTTTAGTAGAGGTGGGGTTTCACCATGTTGGTCAGGCTGGTCTCAAACTCCTGACCCCAGGTGATCTACGTACCTCGGCCTCCCAAAGTGCTGGGATCACAGGCATGAGCCACTGCCCCGGCCAAAATTCACTTTAAAAATTACCTCAGCCTCCCCAGCAGTTTGGGACTACAGGCATGTGCCACCATGCCCAGCTAACATTAATTTAATAACATACTTTATTTAACCCAATATACTGCCAGATATTATCATTGCAACATGTAATCAATTAAAAAATGACCGGTGAGATATTTTACATTATCTTTAATACTCTTTTACCTTTTATGCTCTTTTATGCTCTAAGTCTTAGAAATCTGATGTGTATTTTATATTTACAGCATAATTCCATCCAGATTAGCCACATTTCAAGGTTTTGTTTTATGATTTTGTTTTGTTTTGTTTTTGAGACTGAGTCTTGCTCTGTCACCAGGCTGGAGTGCAGTGGCACAATCTCAGCTCACTGCAACCTCCGCCTCGCAGGTTCTAGCAATTCTCCTGCCTCAGCCTTCTGAGTAGCTGGGATTACAGGCATCTGCCACCACACTCTGCTAATTTTTTGTATTTTTAATAGAGACGAGTATTGGGAGAAGGTCTTGACATGACGGAGCATATGTTGTTTGCTGAGAGGCGATGGCAAGGAACACTGAGCCATCCCCAGGCAGAAAACTGCTAGAATAGTAGGCAATATGTACTGGTCATGCACTAGTTTAAACCAGTTCCAGAATACAGGATAGATGACCTTGTCCCCATTGCAGACTCACAAAGAGTGCTGTCTAGCTTATTTGTATTTTAGTAGTGAATAGGCACTATTTGCCTGTTTAGTCTATCTTTATTCTATGACGAAACACTGAACAACTGCTAATTAAACAGTCACTTGTTCACAAAGAGTAAATCCGTAGGTCCGAGTCTGCTCTGGGCTTTCAGCTGGGAAATGCTATCAGTCCCCTGATGGTCCCTCTCTGTTTCCCTCTATCTCTGTTTCTGTTTCTTAATTCCTTCAGCACTGCCTGGTTGGGGTCTCTATGACCCAGCTGGTCTTGGCAAATGGTGCCCAACATGGTGCTTGAACCCAGACAAAGGGTTACCTGAGCGACAGAGTAAGAAGAAGCTAATTTAAGCTGAAGGATACCCGAGAACTCTTGAAAAAAATCTCCCAGGGTAAGTAGGGGGAGCTCGGAAGGTCAGGGTCACAGTGGGACAAGCTTCAAGCAAACGTGAAGCCTATCTTAGCTTGCTTCATTATTTGCTTAGAAGAGGAGTTAAAGTTAGTACTAGCCATATAACACAGCTTTTTAATGCAGTTGAAAAATATTGCCCCCGGTTTCCTGCGCAGGGAACTCTAGACATAGAAGAATGGGAAAAAGTGGGTACAACTATAAAAAAGGCATATAAAGAAGGAGCTGAATATATTCCAATCCCAGTATGGTCAGTTTGGGCAATGGTGCATTCAGCATTAGAGCCATTTCAAACTGATGAGGAGGAGGAAGACTCAGGGGAAGAAGGAGAATATAACTGGGATGAGGAAATTAAAGATAGCCCTGTTAAGAAAAAAGGAGAATAAATGAGGAAAAAGAAGGAGTTTGTCCATCAGCCCCTCCTCAGCGTTTCACCAAGGAGTAGCCAGATCTGCCTGACATTCCTCTGGTTGCGGAAGCAGAGGCTTGATCCCAGGAGGTGGAGGTTACAGAGGTCACGCCACTGCACTCCAGCCCAGGCGGTAATGCAAGACTTCATCTCAAAAAAAAAAAAAAGAAAGAAAGAAAGAAAAGGAAAGGAAGGAAGGAAGGAAGGAAGGAAGGAAGGAAGGAAGGAAGGAAAGAAAGAAAGAAAGAAAGAAAGAAAGAAAGAAAGAAAGAAAGAAAGAAAGAAAGAAAGAAAGAAAAGAAAGAAAGAAAAAGAAAGAAAGAGAAAAAAGAAACTGTGAGACTGAGTTCCATATTCTGATGAGCTAATGGGGTTGTCACCCTCTCAGAAGACTCACATATAACTAAACATTATATACAAGCCTTTACCTTTTCTGTTTTGTTGGTTTTTTTGTTTTTGTTTTTTTGTTTTTTTTGAGACAAAGTCTCGCTCTGTCACGCAGGCTGGAGTGCAATGGCACAATCTCAGCTCACTGCAACCTCTGCCTCCTGCATTCAAGTGATTCTCCTGCCTCAGCCTCCTCAGTAGCTAGGACTACTGGCATGCCCCACCAAACCTAGCTAATTTTTGTATTTTTAGTATAGACAACGTTTCACCATGTAGGCAAGGCTGGTCTCTTAACTCCTGGCCTCAAGTGATCTGCCCGCCTCGGCCTCCCAGAGTGCTAGGAATACAGTTGTGAGCCACAGTGCCTGGCCTGATGAATCTCTTAAAGAGAATCCAGCTTTATTACTATAAACACGTGACCAAACTGCTTCTATATTTGGCCTGGGAATAATGGACAAAGGGAAATACTGTTAATTCATGAATAAAAACTTTGCAGAAAATTAACCAGTGTTTAATTTTCAAAAACTTCCCATTTTGTTCAGTAGATACCAGCTACCGATGATTACATATACTAGAGAAAGTTTAAAATTAGGAAATGCTGATTTCTCACATTATGAATTTCTAAATCCTGTGAAGAAAAGCTTTAAAAGCTTCCATTTAAGGACTAGGTCCCCCTTGTAGATGCGTCAAAATATTACAAATTCCAAACTGAGACTTAATTCTCAAGTCTGTTTTACTTGTTCTAAAACAATGTGTCCACAAATATAAAACTACAAGTAATAAATTGTTGTTTTCCCACTGTGGGAATCTTTATTGTAAAAATGTATTCTATGAAAATATTTTTTAAAATAAATTATATAATTAAAAATACGTACAAAATAGGTTACAGAGGACATATTTGTATATGCATAAAGATACGGAAGGTAATACACAAAACTATTAACAGGGCCAGGCACAGTGGCTCATGCCTGTAATCCCAGCACTTTGGGAGGCCGAGGTGGACAGATTGCTTGAGGTCAGGAGTTCAAGACCAGCCTAGCCAACATGGTGAAACCCTGTCTCTACAAAAAAATACAAACAACAAAAAAAAAGGCCAGGTGCGGTGGCTCACACCTGTAATCCCAGCACTCTGGGAGGTTGAGGCAGGTGGATCACAAGGTCAGAAGATCAAGACCATCCTGGCCAACATGGTAAAACCCCATCTCTAGTAAAATACAAAAATATTAGTGAGGTGTGGTGGCACATGCCTGTAGTCCCAGCTACCTGGGAGGCTGAGGCGGGGGAATCGCTTGAACCTGGGAGGTGGAGGTTGCAGTGAGCCAAGATAACACCACTGCATTCCAGCCTGATGACAGAGCAAGACTCCATCTAAAAAAAACAAAAACAAAACAAAACAAAAATTAGCTGTGGATGGTGGTGCATGCCTGTAGTCCCAGCTACTTGGGAGGCTGAGGCACAAGAATCTCTTGAACCCAGGAGGTGGAGGTTGCAAGGAACCAAGACCGTGCCACTGCATTCCAGCTTGGGCAACAGAGCAAGACCCTGTCCCCTCCCCCCACAAAAAAAGTAGTCCTAACTACTTGGGAAGCTGAGGCAGAAGGATCTCTGGCACCTAGGAGTTCAAGGATGTAGTGAACCATGATCATGTCACTGCACTCCAACCTGGGCAACAGAGCAAGATGCTTATTGTTCATAAACGACAATATTTTATATCAGAGACTTGAGCATCCTCAGATTTGGTTATCCCTGGGGGTCCTGGAACCAATCTCCTGCAGGTACAAGCAGCACCTGTATTTCTCTTTCTATATAAAATAATGTCATTTTCATCAGTTACATAGATAAGAGATTGAGCACATTTATCTCTGTAGGAGTGTTTTTAAATGTACCAGGATTTGTTTTAATCGGGTATGGTGAAACAAGCAGACAGAGATGAATGTCATTAAGACTGAAGATTTTATAGTCACAGATCCCTCGAAACAGGAGGTATGCCATACCATGCCATGCCGGGCTGGTCAGGAAGCAGAAGGAATGAGAGGGAGATGGTGTCAAGAGTTTTCTATGGTCCAGACATGGTGGTTTACACCTGTAATCCCAGCACTTTGGGAGGCCATGTTGGGTGGATCACATGGTCAGGAGTTCGAGGCCAGCCTGCTAATATGGTGAAACCCCATCTCTACTAAAAATGAAAACTCCATAAAGGAAACAGCTGGGGGAGACCAGCTTTGCATTGGTTGGTTTGCTTATTAACTAACGGTGTGCTCTCAGGCAAGCCCTTTACCAGGTCTACGTATTAGCTAACCCTGAAAGGGGCAGTCCTTTCCCCCAGTCAGCCAGGCCCCAGATGCCAGGGCATCAAGAGTACAGAAAATACTATAGTTAATATCAGGAGGGAAGGGAGATGCTCTTTGTACATATGTGTGTATATGAATATATAGAGTGCACATTTCAACACATCTACACACACCAATAATGCTGTAGTAAGTATAAAGCAGAAAATATATGCAATTAGGAAAGACATTACACATTCATATAATGTAAATTCAGGGAGTACTTTAGCACTTCCATCTCTCCCTATAAAGTGATCATTAAGCTCCTGAAACTGAGCTTCACAAATTAAATTTCTATGTTGAAATGGCACAGTGACAACTGGCTGATCATTATGAAGTAGTATATTTAACTCATGATAAACTATATCTAACTCATGAGCTTTCTAATTCAAATGTTTTGAAGATTTTTTTTTTTTTCTGAGATGGAATCTTGCTCTATTGGCCAGGCTGGAGGGCAGTGGTGCGATCTCCACTCACTGTAACTTCTGCCTCCTGGGTTCAAGCGATTCTTCTGCCTCAGCCTCCTGAGTAGCTGGGATTACAGGTGCACACCACCATGCTCAGCTATTTTTTTGTATTTTTAGTAGAAACTGGGTTTTGCCATGTTGGCCAGGCTGGTCTGGAACTCCAGAGCTCAGGTAATCCACCCGAGCCTCCCAAAGTGCTAGGTTTATAGGCGTAAGCCACCGCGCCCGGCTATATTGTATTTTTAATAGTATTGGTGGCCCCTTATAATCAAGTATCTTTAAAATTGTATTAAATTTTTCTATATATATTATTAATTGTTGGCTGAAGTATTTCTCTCTAAAGAATTATGCCAAACAAAATGAACAAATATAAATGTTTTAGAATGAGGAACAAAATACTAAATACAGGCCAGGCACAGTGGCTCATTCCTGTAATCCCAACACTTTGGGAGGCCAAAGCAGGTGGATCACCTGAGGTTGGGAGTTTGAGACCAGCCTGGCCAACGCAGTAAAACCCCATTTCTACTAAAAATACAAAAATCAGCCGGGGTGGTGGTGGGTGCCTGTAGTACCAGTTACTCAGAAGGCTGAGGCACAAGAATTGCTTGAACCCAGGAGGCGGAGGTTGCAGTGAGCCGAGATTGAGCTACTGCACTCCAGCCTGGGTGACAGAGTGAGACTCTTTCTCAAAAAAAAAAAAAAAATTACTAAGTAGAAAATGACAGGCTTTTTTTTTCCATCTAAAAAATGTAAAAAAATTGTATCTGGTGATTTTAACATTATACATTAGGTGAGTATTTTGTATTTTGTCAGCATATTGATTATAATTATATAAATAAAGAAAAGATAGAAAAGTAGATTAAACTGTAAGTGTGAGTTTGTGAGTATAATAATAATAATCTTAACAAAAAAATATGTCAGGTATGTCTGTCTCAACTTTCAATAATCGTGAACTAAAGTGGACAAATGAGTTTCTTTTTCTTTTTTTTAATTGGCTCCTTAACATCACTTGTACTATTTGGGGAAGATCCTGCATGGAATGTCTTGGTGACAGCCACATCCCAGCTTCCCACTATGAAAACCTAGAAGGTTAGCTATTCCACTATCCCCTATGCCAAGCAACAAATGTACAGGAATATGACCTAGGGTGGGCCAATCAGATTCTCTCAACACTTGAAATCTTTTTTTTTTTTTTTTTGAGACAAGGTTTCAGTCTGTCACCCAGGCCCCAGTGCAGTGGTGCAATCATAGGTCACTGCAGCCTTGAACTCCTGGGCTCAAGTGATCCTCTCGCTTCACTCTCCCAAGTAGCTGAGACTACAGGCACATGCCAAAATGATCGACTAATTTAAAAAATTTTTTTTTTTTTGTAGAGACAGGGTCAGGCCAGGTAAAGTGGCTCACATCTATAATCCCAGCACTTTGGGAGGCTGAGGCAGGTGGATCACAAAATCAGGAGTTCGAGACCAGCCTGGCCAATATAGTGAAACCCCGTCTCTACTAAAAATACAAAAATTAGCTGGGTGTAGTGCCAGTTACTCAGGAGGCTGAGGAGGGAGAATCACTTGAACTCAGGAGGTGGAGGTTGCAGTGAGCTGAGATCATGCCATTGCACACCAGCCTGGGTGACAGAGTGAGACTCTGTATCAAAAAAAAAAAGAGACAAGGTCTTGCTATGTTGTCCTAGGCTCAAGTGATTATCCCACCTCAGCCGCCCAAAGTGCTGGGATTACAGGTGCAAGCCAGCACTCCTAGCCCAGAACTTGAAATCTTGAGTGAGAGATACACTGACCCAAGGACAGTTGGAGTTCAGTTTTCATAATGGTGGCAAGTGTCCAGATATTGAGGTGGCAAGACCTCACAGAGCGTTCAGGTGGCATGCCCTCAGCTGTGTTTTCCAGAGTGTTTAGGCCCCACTTGATTGCATGCTTTACAAACCTGACTCTCCAGCTCTACTGATAAGTTTATGAGTTCTCTAATATCCTTTCAATAAATCCCTTTAATGTTTTTGTCTATTAGACATTTCCAACTATTCTTTTAGCAACATGACAATAGAAATACTTCACCAGGATGGCCATGGTGGTTCATGCCTATAATCTCAGTACTTTGGAAAGTCATGGAGGGTGGATCACTTGAGGTCAGGAGTTCGAGACCAGCCTGGTCAACATGGTGAAACCGTCTCTACTAAAAATACAACAATTAGCCGGTGATGGTGGCAGGCACCTGTGGTCCCAGCTACTCAGGAGGCTGAGGCAGGAGAATCGCTTGAACCTGGCAGGCAGAAGTTGCAGTGAGCCAAGATCGTGCCACTGCACCATCTTGCCACAGCAAGACTCTGTCAAAAAACAAACAAAAAAACACAACTTTTGACTTTGTTGGTTTTATTTTAAAAAGAAGAAGAAGAAAATACTTCACCAAGGTCAGGCATGGTGGCTCATGCCTGTAATCCCAGCATTTTGGGAGACCAAGGCAGGTGGATCACTTGAGGTCAGGAGTTCGAGACCAGCCTGGCCAACATTGTGAAACCCCATCTCTACTAAAAAAACAAAAATTAGCCAGGTGTGGTGGCACATGCCTGTAGTCCCAGCTACTCGGGAGGCTGAGGCACGAGAATTGCTTGAACCCAGGAGGGAGAGGCTGCAGTGAGCCGAGATCGCACCACTGCACTCCAGCCTGGGTGACAGAGTGAGACTCTGTCTCAAGAAAAAAAAAAAAAAAAAAAAAAACTTCACCAAATTTTATTCCAATTCTACATGACAAATTGATTCCAAAATAATATTAGCATGTTTGCCTAAAGACCTTGAAATTACAGTTTCAATAAATATAAACAACAGAATGCATTTTTCCAGAGTCTAAAACAGTCTTTAAAGATCATGGCTGAGGTTCCGTCGGGTCCCAGCAGCAGCTGCAGTGCTCTGGTTGTCTGAGGTTCTCCATGGCTCTCCTTTTTGCTTCCGGAAAGGTGAGTGCTGGTGTGGCTGTCTGATGGTGTCATCAAGGTGTTCAACGGCATGAAGGTGCGTAAGTCTTCAACGCCAGAGGAGGTGAAGAAGCGCAAGAGAGCGATTGTCCTGAGTGAGTTCAAGAAACTCATCCTTGAGAAGGGCAAGATTCTGGTAGGTGATGTGGGCCCGACCACCGACAGTCTCTACGCCACCTTTGTCAAGATGCTGCAGGATAAGGACTGCCTACACCCTCTGGCCAACCTACAAGACCAAGGAGAGCAACAAGGAGGACCTGATGTCTATTTTCTGGTCCCCTGAGTCTGCACCTCTTAAGAGCAAGATAATCGATGCCAGCTCCAAGGACACCATCAAAAAGAAGCTGACAGGGATCAAGCATGAATTACAAGCAAACTGCTATGAGGAGGTCAAGGGCCACTGCTCCCAGCCAGAGAAGCTGGGGTGCAGTGCAGTCATCTCCCTGGAGGACAAGCCTCCATGAGCCCCTTCTTGTCCCCTGCCTGGAGTATCTAGCAACCCCACACCTGCCCTGGGCTAGCAGGCTGCCCCCTTCCTGCCTGACCAGAGGGGCTGGGGGGAATCCTAGCAGGGAGAAAGCAGTCCCTTCACCCCAGCTGCCAAAAAGAATCCCCCCACCCCCTGACTCAGATTTTCCTTCTCCCTCCATCCCTAATGGTTCTGGCTTTCCCAAACTGCTTTTGATCTTCTGATTCCCCTTGGGTTAAAGCAGATCCATTTTTTTTTTAACAATACCCCCACTCCCCAACTGTTTATCCCCGTCCCCATGCTACCAACTTCCTCTTCTTTTAGTAGAGATGGGATTTCACTGTATTGACCAGGCTGGTCTTGAACTCCTGACCTCAAGTGATGAAACTGCCTTGGGCTCCCAAAGTGTTAGGATTACAGGCATGAGCCACCGCACCTGGCCTCAGTGTGATGTTCTGATACAGGTACTGTATTTTTTAAAATATTCTTTTTTTTTGAGACGGAGTCTCACTCTGTCTCTCAGGTTGGAGTGCAGTGGCATGATCTCAGCTTACTGTAACCTCTCCCTCCCAGCTTCAAGCAATTCTTTTGTCTCAGCCTCTCAGATATCTGGGACTACAGGCGCACGCCACTGATTTTTTTAGTTTTAGTAGAGACAGGGTTTCACCATTTTGGTCCAGGATGGTCTCAATCTCTTAACCTCGTGATCCGCTTGCCTTGGCCTCCCAAAGTTCTGGGATTTCCCAAAGTGCTGGGATTACAGGCATGAGCCACCATACCCAGCCAATTTTTTTTTTTCTGACAGAGTTTTGCTCTTGTTGCCCA
Organism: Cheracebus regulus; assembly: GCA_963574635.1. Taxonomy (NCBI): domain Eukaryota; kingdom Metazoa; phylum Chordata; class Mammalia; order Primates; family Pitheciidae; genus Cheracebus; species Cheracebus regulus. Next base: position 26,141 of record CAUYQU010095214.1, on the reverse strand, counting down.
GGCTGGAGTGCAATGGCACAATCTCAGCTCACTGTAACCTCTGCCTCCAGAGTGCAAGTGATTCTCCTGTCTCAGCCTCCTGAGTAGCTGGGATTACAGATGCCCACCACAATGCCTGGCTAATTTTTTGTATTTTTAGTAGAGATGGGGTTTCACCATGTTGGTCAGGCTGGTCTTGAACTCCCGGGCTCATGCCACTGAGCCAGAAATATGATTAGTTTTTGTTTATTGATTTATACACTATAACATTGCTGTACTTGTTTATTAGTTCTAATATAATTTTTATTTTTGACACATAATAATTGCACTTATTTATAGGGCACAGTGTGATTTTATTTATTTTCATTTCTTTGAGACAGAGTCTCGCTCTGTCACCCAGGCTGATGTGCAGTGGCACGATCTCAGTTCACTACAACCTCCACTTCCTGGGGTTCAAGAGATTCTAGTGCCTCAGCCTCCTGAGTAGCTGGGATTACAGGCATGCACCATCACATTCAACTAATTTTTGCATTTTTAGTAGTAACAGGGTTTCACTATGTTGCCCAGGCTGGTCTCGAACTTCTGACCTCAGGTGATCCACCCACCTTGGTCTCCCAAAGTGCTGTGATTACAGGCATGAGCCACCATGCCCAGCCTCAAGGCAATCCTATCAAACACCCAGTTTTCTTTCTTGCAGAAATTGTCAAGCCAATCCTAAATTTCAGATAAAATACAAGAGTTGGCCGGGTATGGTGACTCATGCCTCTAATCCCAACACTCTGGGAGGCTGAGGTGGGAGAACTGCTTGAGGCCAAGAATTTGGGACCAGACTGGGCAACATGGTGAGACTCCCTCTCTACAATAAACTAAAACAACAACAACAACAAAATTAGTGTGGTGTGATGGCTTGTGCCTATAGTCCCACCTATCTGGAAGGCTGAGATGGGAGGACTGCTTGAGCCCAGGAGGTAGAGGCTGCTGTGAACCATGTTCACACCTCTCCACTCAGGCTTGGGTATCACAGTGAGACCCTGTCTCTAAAGAAAAAAAAAAAAAAACAAGGGAACCTAGAGCTACTAGTGAAAAAGATTGTCAAAAAGTAAAAGAAAAAAAGAAGTACAACGAATATGCTAAGAAAATAATAAAAAGGGCTGGGTGCGGTGGCTCAGGCCTGTAATCCCAGTACTTTGGGAGGCCAAGGTGGGTGGATCACCTGAGGTCGGGAGTTCAAGACCAGCCTGACCAATATGGGGAAACCCCGTCTCTATTTAAAAAAAAGAAAGAAAGAAAGAAAATAATAAAAAGGAGAGAAAAATGAAGTCATATGAAAATGCTCAGTTAAAACTACAAAAGGGAGAAAAATAGTGAAAGAAATACAAGGGACACAAGATAGCCAAAATAATCTTGAGAAAGAACAAAGTTGAAGGACTGGCGCTTCCCGATTTCAAAGCAGCACTGTATTAGTCCGTTTTCATACTGCTATAAATAGCTTCCTGAGACTGGGTAATTTATAAAGGAAAGAAATTTAATGGACTCACAGTTCAGCACGACTGGGGAGGCCTCAGGAAACTTACAATCAAGGTGAAAGGGAAGCAAGGCACCTTCTTCACAAGGCAGCAGGAAGAAGTGCCAAGAGAAAGGGAAAGAGCCCCTTATAAAACAATCAGATCTTGTGAGAACTCATTGTCAAGAGAATAGCATGGTGAAACACCTCCATGATTCAATAACCTCCACATGGGGATTACAATTCAAGATGAGATTTGGGTGGGGACACAAAGCTGAACCACATCAAGCCCAAAGCTACAGCAATCAAGACAGTGTGGTCCTGGTATAAGAACATTCATATAGATCAATGCCATAGAATTAGAGCCCAGAAATAAACCCTTACATTCATGGTCAACTGATTTTTGACAAAGATGCCAAGAAAATTCAACAAGAAAGAGACAGTCTTTCATTATATGGTACTGGGATAACTGAATTACAAAAAAATTAATTTGGACTCCTGTGTCACACCATACATAGAAATTAACACAAAAGGGATCACAGGCTTAAATGTAAGAGCAAAAACTGTAAAACTTAGAGAAAAAATACATAAGTAAATTTTAAAGTTTTTGTTTGTTTTTTGTTTTTTTTAAAAGGACTGAGTTCAGGCAGCTTCTGGATTAAATATGTATGTATGTATGTATTTATTTATTTTTGGAGACAGGGTCCTACTCAGTCACTCAGGCTGAAGTGCAGAGGTGGGAACATGGTTTACTACAGCCTCCACCTCCTGGGCTCAAGCGATTCTCCCACCTCAGCCTCCTGAGGAGCTGGGACCACAGATATACACCACCATGCCTGGCTACTTTTTAATTTTTTTTTTGAGGCAGGGCCTCACTATGTTGCCCAGGCTGATCTTCAACTCCTGGCCTCAAGTCTCAGCCTCCCAAAAGTGCTGAGATTACAGGTATGAGCCACCATAACCCCCCAGAGTAAATTTTCTTGGGTTAGAGAATGGTTTCTCAGATACAACATTAAAAGCACAAGCAACCAAAGAAATAAATAGATAAACCGGAATTCACGAAAAGTAAAAATTTTAGTGCTTCAAAAAATACCATCAAGAAAGTGCAAGTACCCATGAAAAGAAGAAAGTATTTGTAAATCATATATCTGATATGGGACTTGTATTCAGAATATATTCTAAAAAATCTCTTATGACCCAATATTAAGACAAAACCTGGCTGGGCATAGTGGCTCACGCCTGTAATCCCAGCACTTTGGGAGGCTGAGGCGGGTGGATCACATGAGGTCAGGAGATCGAGAGCATCCTGGCGAACATGGTGAAACCCCATCTCTATTAAAAATGCAAAAATTAGCTGGGCATGGGGGCAGACGCCTGTAATCCCAGCTATTTGGGAGGTTGAGGCAGGAGAATCTCTTGAACCCAGGAGGTAGAGGTTGCAGTGAGCTGAGATTGAACCACTGCACTCCAACCTGACAACCAAACAAGACTCTGTCTCAAGAAGAAAAAAAAAAGACAAAACCCAAAATTTAAAAAAAATCTGAAAAGACATTTTTCAAAGAAGATATGCAAATAGACAATGAGCACACGAAAAGATGCTCAATGTCGTTAGCCATCAGAGAAATGCAAATCAAAATCAGAATGAGATACTACATCATTCCTGCTAGAATGGCTATAATCAAAAGGATAGATAACAAGTGTTAGAATGTGGAGAAATCAGCACCCTCATGCACTGCAGGTGGCAATGCTAAATGGTGCAGCCACTTTGGAAAATAGTCTGGCAGTTCCTCAAAGGTTATCGTATGACCCAGCAACTTCATTCCTTGTACATATACTCATGAAAAATAAAAACGTGTCCACATAAAAACTTATACATAGGCTGGTTACAGTGGCTCACACCTGTAATCCCAGCACTTTGGGAGGCCGAGGTGGGTGGATCATGAGGTCAGGAGTTCAAGACCAGCCTGGCCAAGATAGTGAAACCCCATTTCTTTAAATAAATAAATACTTATACATAAATGTTAATTAACAGCATTGTTCATAATAATCAACAAATAAGAACAACCGAAATGTCCATCATCTAGTGAATGATTAAACAAAATGTGGTATATCCGTACAATGGTATATTATTTGACCATAAAAAGGAATGAAGTACTGATACATGCTGCAACATAAATAAAATTTGAAAGCATTCAACTAAGTGAAAAAAGCTGGCCGGGGTTGGGTGCAGTGGCTTACACCTGTAATCCCAGCACTTTGAGAGGCTGAGGCAGGTGGACACTTGAGGTCAGGAGTTCAAGGCCAGCCTCACTGACATGGTAAAAACCAGTCACTACTAAAAATACAAAAATTAGTTGGGCATAGTGGCAGGCACCTGTAATGCCAGGTAGTTGGGAGACTGAGGCAGGAGAATTGCTTGAACCCAAGAGGCGGAAGTTGCAGTGAGCCAAGATTTCGCCACTGCACTCCAACCTGCGAAACAGAGCAAGACTCCATCTCAAAAAAAAAAAAAAACAAAAAAAAGCCAGCCAGGCATGGTGGCTCATGCCTGTAATCCCAGCACTTTGGGAGGCTGAGGCAGCAGAATTGCTTTGAGAGCAGGAGTCTGGTTTTTTGTTTGTTTTGGATTTTTTTTGTCAAATGTTTTATTGGGTGAGGATATCTGGAGTACTGTAAAACGTGTGTTATCTGTAGATTCAAAAAGGAGCAAGCCACATTGTCCTCACTGTCAAATGTGTCAGACTTAGCCTACAGGACGGAGATTAATGAAGTATCCTGAGAGTAACATGCTTCCTAAAAAGCTTCTACAATTTGGAGTAGGGTTTTAGTCACATGAAATGCAAAGCTGTTCGCATTTCGTGAACTTGCATTTCACTGGAGACACACGGTATTTTAATTTTAAAACAAATAATAATAATTTGTTGAAGATTCCCATCTCCCCAACTTCATTTGTCCCATCAGTTTTCAGAAATTTTAATTTTAAAAAATCATATGCCTTTTGGAAGTTGTATGTTTACCTGAGCAATAACTTAGTTTTATTTCTTCTTTGGTTGTTGAGGTGTGTTAAATTAGAAGAAGATAACATCTCCACCTTCAACAATATAATTTCTGACTTGTCTGTACTTTCCAGCAGCCTTGACTGCATTTTCAGAGCCTTCCCCTTTTTAAGTCTTCGTATTTCATTACTTCAGCCATAATGAATCCCTTTTCAAAATCCGTGTGAATCTTTCCTGCAGCCTGAGGAGCCCTACTCCCTTTCCTGAGGGTCCATGGACGCACTTCATCTGGGCCTGCAGTGAAAAAGTATTCTAGTTGAAGTGCTGTATACCCAGCCTTAATGATCTTTGGCAAAGCTCTTTGTGTCCTGTTCGCTTCCAGATACTTCAGTCTCTCCTGAGCCTCAATTCTTGCCAAGGCCTCACTAAAAGGAATGGAATGACAAAGGCACCTGGGTCATACTTGTCCACTCACTCTTTGTTATCAACCATTTTGGTTTTTTGCTTGTTTTTTGTTTTTCTGAGACGCAATCTCTCTCTGTTGCCTAGGCTGGAGTGCAATGGCACGATCTTGGCTCACTGCAACCTCTGTCTCCCAGGTTCAAGTGATTCTCCTGTCTCAGCCGCCCAGTAGCTGGGACTACAGGCCTCCGCCACCATGCCCAGCTAATCTTTGTAATTTTAGTAGAGACAGGGTTTTACCATATTGGTCAGGCTGGTCTCAAACTCTTGACCTCATGTGATCTGCCCTCCTCAGCCTCCTAAAGTGCTGGGATTACAAGCGTGAGCCACTGCACCTGGCCTTGTTTTTCTTTCTAATGTAGTCTTTTTCAGGAAGATTAACCAAGGTTTTGAAGTCAAAAATAAGTGTTTATTCAACACTTCAATCTCTTTGTCATTCCAATCGTGATAGAGGCGAACAGGTTTCTTTTGATCTATTACCCAGAGTTTTACTTTGCACATTATATCATATTCAGGTTTTAGGCGTTTTTTCATTTTGTTTTTTGAGATGGAGTCTCCTATCACCCAGGCTGGAGTGCAGTGACGTGGTCTTGGCTTACTGCAACCTCCGCCCCCCAGGTTCAAGCAATTCTCCTGCCTCAGCCTCCCAAGTAGCTGGGATTACAGGTGTGCACCACCATGCCCAGCTAATTTTTGTATATTTAATAGAGATGGGGTTTCACCATATTGGCCAGGCTGGTCTTGAACTCCTGACCTCGTGATCTACACACCTTGGTCTCCCAAAGAGGTTTTAATTTTTTATCTCCTCCTCTCACAGCCACATTTTCTAGTTCATCTGTAATGGGCCCAATCATTTCCTCATCTTTAAGCTGAAGGTCTTCATGTATTTTTTTTCTTCTTTATTTTTTTCATGCATTATTTCTATATCTCCAATAGGATCTAACATCCTTCAGCATGGGTGATATCACCATCTTCAAAGGCACATGTTAGATAAAAGATGCCATCACAGGCACTAATATGCGATTTTAAAAAAAGCATTCCCCAGGTCCTGCCCACTGTGAGCTCCTTTCACAAGGCCAGCAATTTAGAAAGGCAGGAATTTTGCTTGCTGGTTTGTGGTACTGGCAAAGAAAGTCAAACCTTTCATCTGGCACAGGTACTCTGCTCTCATTAGGATCAATGGTGCAGAATGGGAAGTTTTCTTCTGAAGCCTGACTGTTGGTTAATACATCGAAGAAAGTAGATTTCCCAACATTTAGCAATCCACCAATACCAATTTTCAGTGAGGTTCCAAATCTTCCAGTGATTTGGGGTGGCTTAATTCCATCACCTCCCTGTTTGGGGGGCATCGTGCTTGTCCTTGGCGATGATATGGGGTCCCAACGGCTGCGAGAGAAAGGTCCTGTGGGCAGCTGGAGGCGGGGAGGAAGGAGAGAACACAGGCCAGGCCCCTCCGCCCAGCAGCACACATCCTGGGCACCGGGAGGCACCTGGAGCCCAGGAGTTTGAAACTGGCCTGGGCAACATGGTGAGACCCTGTCTTTACAAGAAAAATTTTAAAAAGGAAGCAGCAGCAGCAAAAGAAGCCAGTCACAAAGGCCATATAATTATGATTCCATGTATATGAAATGTCTGGAATAGGCAAGTCGACGGGGACAGAATGTGAATTAGTGATTGCCAGGTCCTGGGGGAAGGAAGGAATGGGGAATGACTGCTAAAGGATATGGAGGTTTTTTGTTTTGGTTTTTGTTTTTTGAGAGAAGAAAATGTTCTAAACAGACAATGGTAATGATTACACAACTGTGTGAGTATACTAAAACCCATCGAATTGTGTACTTTAAAAGGGTGAAGTCTGTGTGATGTCAATAATAAAGCTGTTATTTAAAAAATACACTTGGGGTTTGCTGTCTGGTACACAGAGGTGACTTTCAGATTTGTGCGGGTGGCAAGAGGGGAAAACAACTGCAAGAGCAGCAACTGCTGCTAAAGAAACACCAGCAGCTTCTAATTTTACACTGTCCTATATTTTGCTGTGAGTTTCGCAGCTTTTGATAATGCCATACTAGAGGCCAAAACAGAAATGCCTTTTATATTTTATTATAACAGCTAAACTGGGAAATAAACTCACCAATTGCTTTTTAAAAAAGGAAATGAGCTAAAAACAACATAGATGTAAGTGGAGCTTAAATAAACCTTTGCTTAGTAAGATGGATATTTCACAGGAGAGAGTTTGGTAGTAAAAATAGTTTAAAGTGTTACATTATTTTAAAAAGCATTTTGTTTCATTTACTGTAGATGGCCAAATATCATTTTAAAGCATATGGTAAATCTGTTGGGTAGTGAAAAAAAAATGACATCTTGTTTCCATTTTCTTATTCTTTCCAGTTTATCTCTTTATTGTAAATCATTTTCCATTGTGAGAGGACATTAAATTTAAATCAAACTAAGGTAGAAAAAAGCAGTACTTATGTTCATAAATTCATGCTTAGTATTGCTGCCCCTTACAGCCATTTTCTGAAGAATACTATGGCCTGGATAGTTAATATTTTTTAAGATTTTTCAAATTGGCCTATACCTGGATCTAAACAAATTTGAAAATTAGACATTTCTTTTCTTTACTCTTTTTTTTTTAGATGGAGTCTCCCTCTGTCACCCAGGCTGGAGTACAGTGTCGTAATCTCAGCTCACTGCAACCTCCACCTCCCAGGTACAAGTGATTCTCCTGCCTCAGCCACTTGAGTAGCTGGGATTACAGGAGCACGCCACCATGCCTAGCTAATTTTGTATGTTTAGTAGAAACGGGATTTAGCCATGTTGGCCAAGCTGTTCTCAAACTCCTGACCTCAGGTGATCTGCCTGCCTCGGCCTCCCAAAGTGCTGGGATTACAGGCATGAGCCACTGTGCCTGGCGGGAGGTTTCTTCTTTTGAGCAAACAGCTCTTTTTATAGGTCAAGAAACCTATTTACAAAAAGAAACAAAAGATTTATATAATTATGATATAAACATTTCAAATAAATTTAAATCCTTTTTTTTTTTTTTTTGAGACGGAGTCTCACTCTGTCACCCAGGCTGGAGTGCAATGGTGGGATCTCAGCTTACCACAACATCCGCCTCCTGAGTTCCATCAATTCTCCTGCCTCAGCCTCCCTAGTAACTGGGATTACAGGCATGTGTCACTACGACCAGGTAATTGTGTATTTTTAGTAGAGATGGGGTTTCTCCACATTCACCAGGCTGGTCTCAAACTTCCGACTTCAGATGATCCACCCACCTCGGCCTCCCAAAGTGCTGGGATCACAGGCGTGAGCCACCGAGCTCCGACTTTTAATATTCTTTCATGATAAAATATTTAGAATTGGTAAGTATTTGAGGAATGATATTCAGGTTGATTTGTTTGTTTTTGAGATGAAGCCTCACTCTGTCACTCAAGGTGGAGCACAGTGGCACAATCTCGGCTCACTGCAATCACTGCCTCCCAGGTTCAAATGTTTCTCCTCCTCAGCTGCCCAAGTAGCTGGGATTACTGTTGCCCACCACAAGGCCCAGCTAATTTTTGTATTTTTAGTAGAGATGAGGTTTTGCCATGTTGGCCAGGCTGATCTCAAACTCCTGGTCGCAAGTGATCTGCCTGCCTCTGGCCTCCCAAAGTGCTGGGATTACAGGTGTGAGCTACCATGCCCGGACAATATTAAGGTTGATTTGTAAAGATAAATAATAATTAACATGTACAGTGCTTGCCATGTCCTCAGACTATTCTAAATGCTCTACATGAGAGTGTATTCATTACCAAAACACCAGGGGTTCAGTCTAAGTCCTGCTGCTCTCTGCACAGAAAGCCAATCACTGAGACCACAATTATTGACAAGGAAGAAGGCTTTAATTGGGTGCTGCAGCCAAGGAATTGGGAATTCAGTCTCAAATCTAACTCCCAGACTGACTGTAACCAGGAGTTTACATAGCAAAAAGAAATGTAACAGTGTAAAAGAAAACGAGGGGGCGGGGGTGGCTCAGGCACTTTTAGAGATTGAGGCGGGCAGATCACCTGAGGTCAGGAGTTCGAGACCAGCCTGGCTAACTTGGTGAAACCCCATCTCTACTAAAAATACAAAAATTAGCCAGGTATGGTGGTGCCTGTAATCCCAGCTACTCAGGAGGCTAAGGCAGGAGAATCGCTTGACCCCAGGAGGGGGAGGTTGCATGAGCTGAGATCATGCCATTGCATTCCAGCCTAAGTAATAAGAGTGAGACTCTGTCTGAAAGAAAAAAAAAGAGAGAAAACAAGAACTAGGGAGGAGCAAGGCAGTAATCATGATGAATAAGGCGTCCTTGAATCTCATTGTCTGGATGTGTTGATCTGGTGAGTCTCAGTTCTTTGATACTTTTATTTGAGAGGCCTAAAGGTAGTTTCCTGAGAACTCAGATAAAACAAATGTGGCTGGGTGCAGTGGCTCCCACCTGTAATTCCAGCACTTTGGGAGTTTGAGGCGGGTGGACCATCTAGGGTTAGGAGTTCGAGACCAGCCTGGACAACATGGTGAAACCCTGTCTCTACTAAAACAAACAAAAAGAAAGAAATTAGCTGAGCATGGTAATGCACACCTGTAATTCCAGCTACTCGGGAGGCTAAGGCAGGAGAATCACTTGAACCTGGGAGCCAGAGGTAGCAGTCAGCCAAGATGGCGCCACTGTACTCCAGCCTGGGTGACAGACTCCATCTCAAAAAAATAAAATAAAATGCATAAATAAATAAATAAAATAAAATAAAACAGATGTTAAGTTTCAAGCTTTAAGACCAGAAGGTCAGTTTCTGTTTTTGTTGTTGTTCCAATTCTACTATATGTGCTGCCTAAGCCAGCACAAGAAGGGTCAATTTCTATGTTTATCCAAAAAAACTGTCTATGGGACTGTGGGGTCAGTTTCATATAGACATACATAAATACATATATGTGCATATGAATGTGTGCATACATAAATTATATATGTGCATAAATACATATATGTGCACATTCCTCACAGTTATATAAATAAATAAAAAGTCTTCACCACAACTCCATTAAGATGAGGACACTGAGACAGAGCAAGGTTAAATAGTCTCTCCGAGCTAAACTCAAGGAAGTTTGGCATCAGAGTCCATGTTTTTAATAATTATGCTACATGAATATCAAGAGCTCTGAAGAGAACATTAAGCCAATAAATCCTGTCTCCTTATTGGTGTTTTGATATTATACTGTATAGAACACCAAGTGCTCTCTTTGAACATAAGATACATCTAAAGCTTATTTATTATAAACTTCTTCTATAAGAAAAGGGGTGAGTAATTTGTTTTAGAACGCTCTTTGATCTATGACAAAACTCTCTAGATTTAATGGCTGATTTTAAGATTCCAAACAATTTGTCAATCTAAAATACATTACTGATTGGGCACGGTGGCTCACGCCTGTAATCCCAGCACTTTGGGAGGCTGAGGCAGGTGGATCACCTTAGATCAGGAGTTCGAGACCAGCCTGACCAACATGGTGAAACACTGTCTCTACTAAAAATATAAAAATTAGCTGGGCACAGTGGCACATGCCTGTGGTCCCAGCTACTCAGGAGGCTGAGGCAGGAGAACTGCTTGAACCTGGGAGGCAGAGGTTGCAGTGAGCTGAGATGGCACCACTGCACTCCAGCCTGGGCGACAGAGCAAGACTCCGTCTCAAAAAATTTAAAAAAAAAAAGCTTTCTGCCCAGGGACGCCACTGAGGAAGCTTCAAAGTCTCTCTTCCCCCTGCTGTCATGTATAAGTCATGTCTCCTAATGAGCCTGAACAGCGGCTTGGCGCAGTGGCTCACGCCTGTAATCCTAGCACTTTGGGAGGACGAGGTGGGCAGATCACAAGGTTAGGAGTTCGAGACCAGCCTCACCAACGTGGTGAAACCCCGTCTCTAATAAAAATACAAAATATTAGCTGGGTGTGGTGGCAGGTGCCTGTAATCCCAGCTACTTGGGAGGCTGAGGCAGGAGAGTCACTTGAACCCCAGAGGCAGAGGTTGCAGTGAGCCAAGATCGCACCACTGCACTCCAGCCTGGGCAACACAGTGAGACTCCATCTCAAATAAATAAATAAATTAAATATTTAAAATTTTTTTAAATAATTACTTTCGGATCACATGTGGACACATTCAAAGCAATGTTCTGAAAATGGGTCTTTATTTTCCAGAAGGCTAACCACTGGGCCACATGATGCAAATTAATTTTTTTTTTTTTTTTTGAGACAGAGTCTCGCTCTGTCTCCGAGGCTAGAATGCAGTGGTGCGATCTTGGCTCACTGCAACTTCCGATTCCCGGGCTCAAGTGATTCTCCTGCCTCAGCCTCCTGAGTAGCTGGGACTACAGGCACACATGCCACCACACCTGGCTAGGTTTTTTTTTGTATTTTTAGTAGAGATGGGGCTTCACCACGTTGGTCAGGCTGGTCTCAAACTCCTGACCTTGTGATCCATCTGTCTCGGCCTCCCAAAGTGCTAGGATTACAGGCGTGAGCCACTGCGCCCAGTCAAGTAATCTAAGATGATTTAAAGCATGTGGATGTGCATAGATTATATGCAAATACTGTATCACTGTATATAAGGGACCTGAGCATTTATGGATTTTGATGTCCACATGGGGTCTTGGAACAAGTTCCCTACAGATACTAAGGACTGTATCCACTCTCTTCTCTGATGAGAAAATGGTGACTGAACATTTATTATTCTCTAAGTTTGTACTTGTGCCTATGTGGGTGACTATGTAGTTGTCCCCCTTTTCACAGCAATTTCTGAAGCTGTAAGATTCATAAAAAAGTAGCAGCCTGCCTGTAAAGAAAGCCTACAGAAGTGGGGAGATAAGTAGAATATGAAAATTTAGGGAAGAAAGATGTGGGAACAACATATAGTGTGGAATGCTGCAAAAATGTCATGCAGGATGAGGTTTGAAAAGCGCCCATTCATTCATCTATTCCATAAATATTTATTGGCCACTTAGTATATGCCAAGAACTGTATTAGGCATTGGGTACAACAATAAACAAAACTAGGCCTGGCGCGGTGGCTCACACCTGTAATCCCAGCACTTTGGGAGACTGAGGTGGGCAGATCACCTGAGGTTAGGAGTTGGAGACTAGCCTGACCAACATAGCAAAACCCCGTCTCTACTAAAAATATAAAACAGGTGGCAGTTGTGGCACATGCCTGTAATCCAGCTACTTGGGAGGCTGAGACAGGAGGATCACTTGAACCCAGGAGGTGGAGGTTGCAGTGAGCCAAGATCACGTTACTGCACTCCAACCTGAGGGACAGAGTGAGACTCTGTCCCAAAAAAAATAAATAAATAAAGCTGGGCACAGTGGCTCATGCCTGTAATCCTAGCACTTTGGGAGGTGGAAGCAGAGGGGATCACCTGAGGTCAGGAGTTCAAGACCAGTCTGGCCAACATGGTAAAACCTTGTCTCTTACAAAAATTTGGTGGGCATGATGGTAGGAGCCTGTCCCAACCACTAGGGAGGTTGAGGTGGGAGAATTGCTTGAACCCGGGAAATGGAGGTTGCAGTGAGCTGAGATCGGACCATTGCACTCCAGCCTGGGTGACAGAGCAAGACTCCATCTCAAAAAAAAAAAATTTTTTTTTAATTAAAAAATTTTTTAAAAATAAATAAAAAATGCCAGCACAGTGGCTTATGTCTATAATCCCAACACTTTGGGAGGCTGAGGTGGGCGGATCATTTGAGGCCAGGAGTTTGAGAACAGCCTAGCCAACATGGGGAAACCTCATCTCTACTAAAAATACAAAAATTAGCCAGGTGTGGTGGTGCATGCTGTAATCCCAGCAACTCGGGAGGCTGAGGCAGGAGAATCACTTGAACCCGGGAGGCAGATATTGCAGTGAGCCAAGATCACACCACCGCACTCCAGCTGGGGTGACAAAGTGAGACACCATCTCAAACTAAATAAAATAAAACAAAACAAAACAAAATAAAACCAAAATTGTTCCTGCTGACATTCAGTGTAGTCAAAGAGACACACATTTAATGACTCATTTAAGAAATAAGCTGGATATACTGGCTCACCCTGTAATCCTAACATTTTGGGAGGCCAAGATGAGGGGCTAGCTTGAGGCCAGGAGTTCAAGAGCAGCCTGGGCAACAAAGCAAGACCCAGTCTCTATAAAAAACAAATTAGTTGGCCAGGAGCAGTGGCTCATGCCTGTAATCCCAGCACTTTGGGAGGCCAAGGAAGGTGGATCACTTGAGGTCAGGAGTTCAAGACCAGCGTGGCCAGTGTGGTGAAATCCCATCTCTACTAAAAATACAAAAAATTAGCCGGGCATGGTGGCAGGTGCCTGTAATCCCAGGTACTTGGGAGGCTGAGGCAGGAAAATCACTCAAACCCAGGAGGCAGAGGTTGCAGTGAGCCGAGATCGCACCATTGCACTCCAGCCTGGGCAATAAGAACAAAACTCTGTCTCAAAAAAACAAAACATAAACTAGTAAACGCAGTGGTGTGCACTGTCATCTCAGCCTCTCAGGAGACTGAAGCTAGAGGATCACTTGAACCTGGGAGATTGAGGCTGCAGTGATAGTGCCACCACACTGCAGCTTGGGCAAGAAAGTGAGACCCTGTCTCCAAAAAAAAAAGAAGAAGTATTAATATTTTAAGACTCCACTGCCAGCCAAGATGGAGCACTCTACTATAGCTTATCTCTATTGCTGGTTATAACTAAACACTCTAGAATAAATATAAAAAGGAACTACCTGTGCACTCTGAAAAGTAAACAAATGTATAATGAAACTTGGAGAAAGGGGCCCACATGGGAGTGAGTTTTCTGTGTGTGTGTGTGTGTGTGTGTGTGTGTGTGTGTGTGTGTGATCTGAGGGTAGGCACACAGTGAGCTGTGGCAGTGCAGTGTGGATAGTTAAAACTCCCAGAGAATCCCTGTCTATGTAGATCAAGGAACTCAAAAAATGAGTCTCTGGGTTTCAGAGTTGTAAGGGAGAAATGTCCATTTTTTCCCTCTCTCTTGCTGTGGCAGTGGCATGGGCAACCCATCCTCCTTGAGAAGCTCCATCATTCTGGCTCTAGGACAGAGGCAAGAAGTTGAAAAGAAGCCCATTAAGGAGACCTAGAGAAGAGTTCTCCTACTTCTGTGCATGAACAAGCATCTGTCCAGAGCTCCTTCCTGAGGTGCATATATACAGAACACCCCCAAAGCAGCACAGCAAAAGCCTCAAAAACTGAACAACAACAACAAAAGGTGCAAGTCCAAGTCCAACCCCCAAAGGGCACAGATAGACCTAAGATGATGTAAAGCAGCACAGGATAGGCTTTGAAAACTGTCTTGACATTGGAATTCACAGGGAGAAAAAAAGGCAAGACAGACCTTGCAGTCTTAATTCAACCAGGATGACCGACTGCTGAAATAACTAAAATCAGCATTCTCTGGAGAACTTTAATAGGACCCAAGAGAGTCACAAAGGAATATTCAAACTGTTCAGGATACAAACTGATATTATTCAACATACAAAGAGTCATCAAAAAGTGACCATTCTCAAAAAGATAATCAACAGATACCAATGCCAAGATGACAAAATTATCAAGACTTTAAGACAGCTATTATCATCATGTTCTATAAAAGTGAACGTGCTTGAAGTAAATGTTAAGATCTAAGTTCTCAATAGAAGAAAAAATTATAAAAAGGAACCAAACAAAAGGTTTACAACTGAAAAATATATCTGAAATAAAAGATTTCACTAGATGGTCATCAATAATAGAATAAAGATTACCAATAGAGGAAAGAGTCAGTGAAGATGGATCAAGAGAAATTGTCCAGGCCAGGCACAGTGGCTCACACCTATAATCTAAGCACTTTGGGAAGCCAAGGTACATAGATCACCTGAGGTCAGGAGTTCAAGACCAGACTGGTCAATAGGGTGAAACCCTGTCTCTACACAAAAATTAGAGGGGCCTGGTGGCAGGTACCTGTAATCCCAGTTACCCAGGAGGCTGAGGCAGGAGAATCACTTGAACCCAAGAGGCGGACATTGCAGTGAGCTGAGATTGCGCCATTGCACTCCAGCCTGAGTGACAAGAGCAAAACTCTATCTCATAGAGAGAGAGATAAATTGTCCAATCTGAAGAACAGAGAAAAACAGATTAAAAAGAAAATGAACAGAGAGCCTCAGGAATATGTGCGGCAATATTAGATGGCCTAACATTTACATCATTGGAGTTCTAGAAGGAGAGGCGTATTTGTTTCCTGTAAATGCTGTACTAAATGATCACAGACTTAGTGGCTGAAAACAACAGAAATTTATTCTCTCACAGTTCTACAGGCCAGAAGTTTAAAATTAAAAGTGTTGGCAGGGCTGCATTCCCTCTGGAGGCTGTAGGGGAGGATCTGTTCCTTGCCTTCTTTGAGCTTCTAGCAGCTGTCAGCATTCCTTGGCTTATGGCCATCTCTCTGTTCCATCTTCACATGGCTTTCTCCTCTGTGTCTCTCTTGCCTCTTTTGCCTCCTTCTTATAAGAATGCTTGGGATGGTATTCAGAACCTGCCTGAAAAATCCAAGGTAATTGACTACGCTCAAAATTCTTAATTATATCAGCAAAAACCCTTTTTCCAAATATTGTCAGGAATTAAGACTTGACATCTTTAGGTGGCTATTATTCAGCCTACAACAAAGATACGTGCAGGAAAAAAATACATTACATATAGGGGAACAATGATTTGAGTGACTGTGGATTTCTTATTAGAAACCTTGAAGAGTAGAAACAATGGAATATCTTTTTTTTTTTTTTTTAATTGAGCCTGAGTCTTGCTCTGTCACCCAGGCTGGAGTGCAGTGGTGTGATCTCAGCTCACTGCAACCTCTGCCTCCTAGGTTCAAGCAATTCTCCCACCTCAGCCTCCAGAGTAGCTGGGATTACAGGTGCATGCCACCATGCCATGCTAATTTTCTTATTTTTAGTAGAGATGGGGTTTTGCCATGTTGGCCAGGCTGGTCTCAAACTCCTGATCTCAAGTGATCCACCCACTTCCGCCTCCCAAAGTGCTGGGGTTACAGGTGTGAGCCATCACGCCCAGACTGGAATATCTTTAAATTGCTAAAACAAACTGTCTACCCAGAATTACATACCAACGAAAATAAACAGTGGCCAGGCACAGCAGCTCGTGTCTGTAATGAAAGATATCAATGAAAATATCCTTCATTAATGAAGGCAAATCTAAAGATATTCTCAGATGAAGGAAAACTAAGATAATTCATTAGCAGCAGATCTGTACTAATAGAAATATCCAAGGTGCCAGGCATGGTAGCTCACGTCTGTAATCCCAGCACTATGGCACTTTGAGAGGCTGAAGCAGGAGGATCACTTGAGGTCAGAAGTTTGAGACCAGCCTGGCCAACATGGCCAGGATGGGAAACCCTGTCTCTACTAAAAATATAAAAATTAGCCAGGCATGGTGGTGGGCACCTGTAATCCCAGCTACTTGAAAAGCTGAGACAGGAGAATTTCTTGAACCCGGGAGGCAGAGGTTGCAGTGAGCCAAGATTATAGATACACCATTGCACTCCAGCCTGGACAATAAGAGTGAAACTCTGTTTCAAAAAAAAGAAGAAGGAGGAGGAGGAGGAGGGGGAGGAGGAGGAAGAGGAAGAGGAGGGAAAGAAAAAGAAATGCCAAATGAAATTCTTCAGGATGAAATGAAATGACACCAGAGGGAAACCTGAAACTTTAGAAATGAAAGAAAAGTAACAGAAATGTATATATCTAGATAAATGTAATATTTTCCTTGTCTTACATTCTTTAACATATGCATGACTATTGTAAGCAAAAATTATAACATGTTAAAAAAAAAAAAAAATCAGTGGCCAGGCTTGGCAGCTCGTGCTTGTAATCGCGGCAGTTCGGGAGGCCAAGGCAGGCAGATCACTTGAGATCAGGAGTTTGAGACCAGCCTGGGCAACATGGTGAAACTCTGTCTCTACTAAAAATATAACAATTAGCCAGGCGTGATAGTGTGCACCTGTAATCCCAGCTACTCAGGAGGCTGAGGCAGGAGAATTACTTGAACCTGGAAGACAGGTTGCAGTGAGCCAAGATCTTGCCACTGTACTCCAGCCTGGGTGACAGAGCGAAACTCCTTCTCATAAATAAATAAATAAGTAAATAACTGGCCAGGTCCAGTGGCTCACGCCTGTAATCCCAATGCTTTAGGAGTCCGAGGTGGGTGAATCAATTGAGCCTACGAGTTCAAGACCAGCCTGGGCAACGTGGCAAAATCCTCTCTCTACAAAAAGATACAAAAATTAACCAGGTGTGATGGCACATGCCTGTAGTTCTGGCTACTTAGGGGGACTGAGGCGGGAGGATAGCTTAAGCCTGGGAGGTTGGAGGGTACAGTGAGCAGTGATTGTACTGTTGCACTCCAGGCTGAGTGACAGAGTGAGACCCTGTTAAAGAAAAAAAAAATCAAATCACCAAGAAGACAAACAACCTTAAATATGTATGGACCTAAAATCAGATCTTCAAAAATACATGATGTAAAAACTGAACTGAAAGAAGAAATAGACACATTCATAATTATACTGGGAGACTTCAATACTCCTCTCTCAGCAAGTGACAGAATAAGCAGACAGAAAATCAGATTGAGAAGACCTGAACAACACTATCAACCAACCTGACTTTAAATAAACATCTGTAGAACACTCTACCTAACAATAGCAGAATACATGTTCTTTTCAAGTGGGCCTGGAACATTCACCAAGACAGATGCTATCGTAAGTCATAATATAAAATTTAAAGAATTGAAATACTAAAAAGCAGGCCAGGCACAGTGGCTCCTGCCTGCAGTCTCAGCACTTTGGGAACCCAAAGTGGGCAGATCACATGGGCAACATGGCAAAAACTCCTCTCTCCAAAAAATATAAACATTACCCGGGCATGGTAGTGTGTGCCTGCAATCCTAGCTGCAAAAGAGGCCAAAGGTGGGACGAGCACCTGAACCTGGGGAGGTGAAGACTGAAGTGAGCCATGATTGTACCACTGCACTCCAGCCTGGGCAATGGAATAAGACCCTTTCTCAAAAAAAGAAAAAGGAAAGAAGAAAGAAGAAAGGAAGAAAGAGAGAGAGAGAGAGAGAAAAGAAAGGAAAGAAAGAAAAGAAAGAAGGAAAGAAAGAAAAGAAAGAGAAAGAAGAAGGAAAGAAAGAAAGAGAAGGAAAAGAAAAAGAAAGAAGGAAAGAAAAAGAAAGAAAAAGAGAAAGAGAAAGAAGAAAGAAAGAGAAAAAAAGAAAGAAAGAAAAAGAAAGAGCGAGCGAGCATGTTCTCAGCTGGGCGCAGTGGCTCACACCGGTAATCCCAGCACTTTGGGAGACTGAGTTGGGTGGATCATTTGAGGCTGGGAATTCAAGACCAGACTCACCAACATGGTGAAGCACCGTCTTTACTAAAACAACACACACACACACACACACACACACACACACACACACACACACACACACACACACACACACACACAGAGAGAGAGCATGTTCTCCGAAGGTATCAGAATTCAATCAGAAACCAGTAACAGAAAGGTGGCCGGGCACGGTGGCTCCCGCGTAATGCTAGCACTTCGGAGGCCTAGGCAGGCAGATCACCTGAGGCCAGAAGTTCAAGACCAGCCTGACCAACATGGTGAAACCCTGTCTCTACAAAAAAACACAAAAATTAGCCAGGCATGGTAGTACACACCTGTAGTCCCAGCTACTTGGGAGGCTGAGGCAGGAGAATCACTTGAACCCAGGAGGTTGCAGTAAGCTGAGATTGCACCACTGCACTCCACCCTAGGTGACATACAAACACTCAAACCCAAAAAAAAAAAAAAAAAAAAGAAACCAATAACAGAAAGGTAACTGGAAAAGCCTGATATTTTGAAATTTAATAACACACTTTTTTCTTTTTAGGAGAAAGTTTTTGCTCTTGTTGCTCAGGCTGGAGTGCAATGGTGTGATCTCAGGTCACCACAACCTCCACCTCCTGGGTTTGAGCAATTCTCCTGCCTCAGCCTTCCAAGTAGCTGGGATTATAGGCATGCTGCACCATGCCTGGCTAATTTTGTATTTTTAGTAGAGACGGTTTCACCATGTTGGTCAGGCTGGTCTCAAACTCCCGACCTCTAGTGATCTGCCCACCTTGGCCTCCCAAAGTGCTGGGATTACAGCATGAGCCACTGTGCCTGACCTAAATAACACACTTTAAAATAACTCAAGGGTCAAAGAAGTAATAAGAAAAATTAGAAGATATTTTCAATATAATGAAAATTAAAATACAAATATATCTTCATGATCTTTAGCTAAAGTTGTGCTTAGCAGGAAACAAAATTATATTACTGGCTGAGTGCGGTGGCTCATGCCTGTAATCCCAGAACTTTGGGAGATCAAGGCGGGAGGATCACTTGAGCCCAGAAGTTCAAGACCAGCCTGGGCAACAAAGTGACATCCCATCTCTACAAAAGATTTTAAAACTTAGCTGGGCGTGGTAGCATGCACCTGTAGTCCCAGGAATTGGGGAAGCTGAGGATGAAGGACCACTTGAGCTTGGGAGTTCAAGGCTGCAGTGTGCCTAGACTGTACCACTGCACTCCAGCCTGGGTGACAGAGCAAGGCTCTGTCTCAAAATAGATTAATCAAATTAAAGTAAATGATATGCTTATATTAGAAAATAACTTAAACCAAAATAAATGAAACCAAATTTTCCTGAAAATACCAATAAACTTTTAGCTGTACTGACCAAGAAAAAACAAAGATGACACAGATTACCAATACCAGCAATGAAAATGCTAATGTCAATACAGAGCCTACAGATGTTAACAGGCAAATAAGAGAATATTATGAACAACATTATGCCAATTCCTTCAAGCTCACTTAAGGAGAAATATATAACCTGAATAATTCCATAGTGATTAAAGAAACTGGAATTTGTAGTTTAAAACCTTTCCATTAAAAAAAAAAAAAAAAATTCTAAGCCAGATGGCCTCACTGGCAAATTCTACCAAATATTTAAGTAAGAAATGATACCAGTTCAACACAATGTCTTCTGAAAACAGGAGAGGAAACATTTTCCAATTCAGGCCAGCATTATCCTGACACCAAGAATAGGTAATGACAATGTACAAGGCCAGGCACCATGTGTGGGTCACCCTTGTAATTCCAGGACTTTGGGAGGCTGAGGCAGGCGGATCATGAGATCAGGAGTTCAAGACCAGCCTGGCCAATACAATGAAACCCCATCTCTACTAAAGACAAAAATTAGCTGGGCATGGTGGTGGGCACCTGTAATTCCAGTTGCTCGAGAGGCTGAGGTAGGAGAATTGCTTGAACCCAAAGGTGGAGGTTGCAGTGAGCAGAAATCATGCCACTGCACTCCAGCCTGAACAACAGAGACTCTGTCTCAAATAAAATAAAATAAAATAAAATAAAAAGACATTATAAGAAAACCAGTATCTCCTAAACAGAGATAAAAACAATTCTCCACAAAATATTAGCAAACTGAATGCAACATATAAAAAGGGTAATATACTACAACTCAGTGGGGTTTATCCTTGAAATGTAAGGCTGGCTTAACATTTAAAAATCAATTGATACATTTCACCATATTGCCACGCATAGAGGCTCACACCTATAATACCAGAACTTTAGGAGGCCAAGGCAGGCAGAATGCTTGAGGCCAGGAGTTTGAGACGAGTCTAGGCAACATGGTGAAACCCCTTCTCTACTAAAAATACAAAAATTAGTCGGGCATGTTGTGTGTGCCTGTAATCCCAGCTACCTGGGAGGCTGAGGCAGAGGTTGCAGTAAGCCTGCACTGCACTCCAGGCTGGGTAACAGAGAGAGACTGTCTCAAAAAATAAAAATAAAAGAAATAAAATTTCACCATATCAACACACTAAATAAGAAAAATTGTACGATTTTCCAATAAAGGCAGAAAAAGATTTATCAAAATTCAATATCCACTCATGATAAAAATTCTTAGCAGATTAGAGTAGAAGGGACTTTATTTACTTGACCTGATAAATGACACCTACAAAAGTAACTACAGGCCAGGCACCGTGGCTCACACTTGTAATTCCAGCACTTTGGAAGGCCAAGGCAGCCGAATTACCTGAGCTCAGGAGTTCGAGACCATGCCTGGCCAACATGGTGAAACCCCATCTCTACTAAAAGTACAAAATTAGCCAGGTGTGGTTGCAGACACCTGTAATCCCAGCTACTGGGGAGGCTGAGGCAGGAGAATCACTTGAAACAGGGGGGTGGAAATTTCAGTGAGCTGAGATCACACCAATGCACTCTAGCCTGGGTGACAGAGAAAAGCTCCATCTCAAAAAAAGGAAACAAACAAGCAAAACTTACAGCTGACATACTTAATAGCAAAAGACTGAATGTATTCCACTTAAAATCAGGAGCATGTCACAGATGTCTACTGTCACCATTTCTATTTAATTTATTAATAACATCATATTAGCAGTTATAGTTAATACAGTAAAGCAAGAAATAAAAGGCATAGGGATCAGAAAGGAAGAAGCTGTTTCTATTAGTAGATACCACTGTCTATGAAGAATCTACAAAAAAAGGCTCTGGAAACTCATAAATGAGAACTAGGCAATGTTATTCAAAGTCATGGCTTTTTTTCTCTCTCTCTTTAATAGAGACAGGGTTTCATCATGTTGGCCAACCTGGTTTTAAATTCCTGACCTCAACTGATCCACCCACCTGGACCTTCCAAAGTGCTAAGATTACAGGCATGAGCCACCATACCCGGCCCAAAGCCACAGCTTTTACTTCAAATTTTCTATCTCCAGATCCTTATATCAAATTGCCAACTGGATATCTTCACCTGTATTTTCCCCAGGAACTCCCAAGACTCGATATTTCCAAGCCAAATTTACTGATATCTTTCCAAACTTGGTCTTTAAAAATATTCCCTATGCATCTGGTAATGCCACCAATTTACTTATTCTAATATAGCTTCCCAATATTGATTTATACATCTATCCATGCTAAGAAATGGAGATTTGTCTTAGACTATTCCTCTTATCTGCCCCCATACTTGGTCAGTTGGGCTATCAGTTAATCTTTTTTTTTTTTGAGAAGGAGTCTTGCTCTGTCGCCCAGGCTAGAGTACAGTGGCACGATCTCGGCTCACTGCAACCTCTGCCCCTGGGGTTCAAGAGATTCTCCTGCCTCAGCCTCCCAAGTAGCTGGGATTACATGCGTGCACCACCACGCCCAGCTAACTTTTGTATTTTTAGTAGAGATAGGGTTTCACCATGTTGGTCATGCTGGTTTCAAACTCCTGACCTCATGATTTGCCCACCTCGGCCTCCCAAAGTGCTGGGATTACAGGTGTGAGCCACCGCGCCCAGTCACTATCAGTTAATCTTGTTACGAAACTAACTGCCCCAAACCTAGAGGCTTAAAAGAAATTGATCTATATTTCCTATAATTCTATGCGTAGACTGGCTCATTCTAGGATGGCCTCACACATATGTTTGGGGCTTCAAACTAAGAATGCTGAGACAATTGGGAAACGTGGGAGAGCTAGGGACACTCTCCAAGTGGTCTCATCTTCTAGGAAGCCAGCCTTGATTCAATCAAATTGTAGCAAAGGGTTGCCAGCCGTTAAGAGTGTGAATCCCAATGTGGAAGAATTTTTCAAGTCTCTACTAACATTACAATTGCTATAATCCCAAGGGCCAAAGCAAGTCACTTATATCAGTCTGGGAGGAGACTACCCAAGAGTATGGACATGGGTAGGTGTGAAAAATTGCTGTGGGTAGTAGAGGGGGCGAGGGAGATTGACTGAATAATCTAGCCCACTTAATCCTATTGATTATATTTCATAACTCCTCCAATCTCATTCTTTCTCTTGAATCCCACTTCACTGACAAGTTCAAGACCTCATCTTGTACCTGAACTACGTATAATAGTTGCCTAATGGAGCTTACATTGCTATAATCTATTAGCAGATGAATTTTCTGGAAAACACAGATCCAGTCACACCATTCTGTTATTTAAAACTCGGTAGCTTCCCTTTGGCCATTAGAATAAGGAAAACTACTAAGTGAGGCCCACAAAGTCGTTTTCTAGCTCTTACTTACCTATCTCTTACTACACTATGTACTCTACTCTTCCAAACATGAAAAACAGTCCTTAAAGGACCATAGTATTTCAATACCACCATTTTCCATATAATGTTTTTATCTGCAATGCCCTATTACTGCTTCTGTCCTGGTAAATATCAACTTATTCTTAAGATTTCAACCAGGAGGCTGAGGCACTCGAATAGCTTGAACCCAGGAGGCGGAAGCTGCACTGAGCCGAGATTGCACCACTGTACTCCAGCCTGGGCAACAAAGTGAGATTCCGTCTCAAAAAAGAAAAAAGAAACAAGGTTTCACCTTAAATATCACAAATTTAATAAAAGATTTCTTGCCTGACAAAATTAAATACTCCTACCTTTTGCTTCCATTGCATCTCACACAATCTTCAATTATAGTGTTTGTTCCAATGTACTATAATTATTTGTTTGTAGGTCTGTCTACCGATTTCCATCACCATGAGATGAAAACTTTTTTTTTGAGATGGAGTTTGCTCTGTTGCCCAGGATGGAGTGCAGTGGCATGATACTGGCTCACTGCAACCACCACCTCCCAGGTTCAAGAAATTCTCCTGCCTCAGCCTCCTGAGTAGCTGGGATTACAGGCACGCACCACCAGGCCTGGCTAACTTTTTTTCCTTTTTTTTGAAACAGTCTTGCTCTGTCACTCAGGCTGGAGTGCAGAGGTGCCATCTCAGCTCACCGCAACCTCCACCTCCCAGGTTCAAGTGATTCTCCTGCCTCAGTCTCCTGAATAGCTGGGATTACAGGCACCTGCCACCACCAAACCTGGCTAATTTTTGTGTTTTTAGTAACAAAAGGGTTTCACCATGTTGGCCAGGCTGGTCTCAAATTCCTGACCTCAGATGATCTGCCCACCTCAGTCTCCCAAAGTGCTGGGATTACAGGTGTGAGCCACTGTGCCTGGCCCAAGACTCTTTATTATGTCTCTCTCTCCAACACTCAGTAAGGACTTGGCAAATGCTTTTTTAATTAACCAATTAAAATTAAAACGTCTATTTCCAACATTCCAGATGCCAGTGGAAAGAAAATTTATCAGACAACAGTCTGCCACCAAGTCAAATCGTCTCATCAATTCGGTACTTTCTTTCTTCAAAGATGTCATGTTTCAGTCGAGTTACTTGGGTGAAATGCAGCTCGAAGTGCACTAATAAACTTTCAATATAAACTAACATACCTTCAGTGTTATGAGTATGTTAAAAGGATAATTATTATTATTATTATTTTTTGAGACAGGATCTCACTGTCGCCCAGACTGGAGCAATAACAGCTCATTGCAGCCTTGACCTCCCTGGCTCAAGGCATATTCTCACCTCAGACTCCTGAGTAGCTGGGACTACAGGCCCTTGCCAACATGCCCGGTTAATTTTAACATTTTTTTCTAGAGACAGGGTCTCTCTATGTTGCCCAGGCTACTCTCAAACTCCTGGGCTCAAGCAATCTTCTCACCTCAGCCTCCCAACGTGCTCAGATTATAGACATGAGTCATTGCATCTGGCTAAGATGATAACTTAAACATTGCATTTGGTATTTTAAATTTACAAATGTACCAAACATACCAAAAGTATCAGTGTACTAATACATACTGGTTCTCCATTGTAGCTGCAGGTGAATTATGTGATAATCTTTTTTTTCTGTTTTCTAAATTTTCATACATTTTGAAGTTTAAAAATATCCACAACATAGTGGAAATGTTAGAATACTTACACAAATCTCCTTGGAAAACTCACTATAGTCTGAAGCCTGGCTCTCAGCCTTACTGACACAGAAATCAGTCAGGAAGATTTAAATTAGTGAGCTCAGAGAGACTTAAGCATG
The DNA here is from genome assembly GCA_963574635.1 of Cheracebus regulus. Classification (NCBI taxonomy): domain Eukaryota; kingdom Metazoa; phylum Chordata; class Mammalia; order Primates; family Pitheciidae; genus Cheracebus; species Cheracebus regulus. The sequence goes on along the minus strand of CAUYQU010095214.1, from coordinate 1,208 downwards.
CCCTCCACCACCGACAACCACCCCCGCCCCCAACCAAAAAGAAAGCCAATGTGTGGGGGTTTTTTTGTTTGTTTGTTTTTTGAGATGGGGGTCTCCCTCCGTGTCCCAGGCTGGAGTGCAGTAGCACAATTTCAGCTCACTGTAACTCCTGCCTCCTGGATTCAAAGGAATCTCGTGCCTCAGCCTCCAGAGTAGCTGGAATTTACAGGCACCTGCCAGAAAGCTCAGCTAATTTTTGAATTTTTGTATTTTTAGTAGAGACAAGGTTTAAGGACAAGTCCCTCCTGAATAGCTGGGACTACAGAATATATTTTTTAAAAAAGAATATTGTGAACAATTTTTGCCAGTAACTTTAAAAATTTCTGTAAAATAGACAAAGTACTAAATAAAAATAAAGCAAATTTAAAAAGCAACAGAAAACCTAAACAATCCTATAATCACTAAAATTCTTAAAAATTTGATCATATAGTTTAAAATTTCCCCCACAATATGGCAATGTTGGTCAGGCTGGTCTCAAACTCCTGGCCTCAAGTGATCCTCCTGCCACAGCTCCCAAAGCACTGGATTACAGGCATGAGCCAGGCCTAAACTTTGTTTTCTTAATAACCTTTTAATTTTAGAACACTCTTAGATTAACATAATTCTTTTCTTTACTTTTTTTTTTTTTTTTTTGAGAGTCTTGCTCTGTCACTTAGGCTAGAGTTTAGTGGTGCGATCACAGTCCACCACAACCTCCATCTCCCTGCTTCAAGTGATTCTCCTTCCTCAGCCTCCTGAATAGCTGGTGTTACAGGTGCCCGCCACCACCAAGCCCGGCTAATTTTTGTGTTTTTAGTAAAGACGGGCTGACCACTGTAAGGTGTATTGTCGAAATCAAAGTGAGAAAACTGAGACCAATCTTAGAAAAGTTAAATTCCAGTTTATTCAGCTCCCAGGCGAGGTTCTATGGTCTGAGGAAGAGGGGCCAGAGAAGTCGCGCCCGGCCGTTCTTGGCATGGGGTTTTATAGGGAGTGAGGGCAATAGATTGGTCAGTGAGGAAACAAAGCATAGGCAACTGCATTGGTCATAGAGAGACTGGACCTGGACTTGGCAAGCCGCCATTGGTAGCCCAGTAGGGCTATCAACAGGTGGGCAGGCGAAGGCAATAGATTGATTAGAGCGGAAACAAAGCATAGGCAATTGTATTGGCCATAGAGAGACTGGACCC
>CAUYQU010095212.1:0-31904 GCA_963574635.1 Cheracebus regulus | reverse complement strand
GCATTCTGATTTCGGGTGTTCTCAGCCTTTTTGCACTGGTTTCTTCCCATTTTTGTGGATTTATCCACCTGTCGTCTTTGTAATTGCTGACTTTCAGATTGGGTCTCTGAGTGGACATCCGGCTTGTTGGTTATGAAGTTTTCTGTTTCTTAGTTTTCCTTCGGTGGACGCCCCTTCCCCACAGAGCTGGGCCTTCCCGGGTTCAGCTGTGCTTGCTGTGCTTCCCGGGTTCAGCTATGCTTGCTCTCAGTCCTCAGCGCTTCCAATTGTTGTTCTCCTTGTGGGGATGGGACCAGAGGAGCCCGACTAAAAGGGCACCCAGCCCCGTATACTCTGCACCGAGAAGCACCGTGCCGGGGTTCAGGCAAAACAGCTGCGCCGGCCAAAAGAGTCACGCTGGTGACCCATGTGGCTCCTTCGCCAGGAATCTCCCAGTTTGTGGGTATCAAAAATTCGTCTGCAATTGCAGCATCCACTCACTCTCTGCGCTTTCACTGGGAGCTACAATCCCGAGCTGCTGCTATGTGGCCATCTTGGATCTCTCTCTGCCTGGTGATGAAGTTTTTTCTGTTTCTTAGTTTTCTTTTGGCGGATGCCCATTCCCCACAGAGCTGGACCTTCCTGGGTTCGCTGTGCTTGCTGTGAAACTTTCAGTCCTGAGCGCTTCCAATTGCTGTTTTCCTTGTGGGGATGGGACCAGCGCGGCGCTTCTCAGTGCAGAGTATACGGGACAGACGGATACTTGTATCCGTATACTGTCCCGTGTATACTGACAGAGTATACTCTGTCCCGTATACTCTGCACTGAGAAGTGCCACGCTGGGGCACTGGCAGAACAACCACGCCAGCCAAAAGAGTCATGCTGGTGACCCGTGTGGTTCCTCTGCCGGGAATCTCCCAGTCTGTGGGCAACAAAAATTTGTCGGAAAGTGCGGCGTCCACTCGTTCTCTGTGTTTTCACTGGGAGCTACATTCCTGAGCTGTTGCTAATCGGCCATCTTGGATCTCTCTCCAATCATGATAATTTTGATTGTTACTTAGTTCCAACAGCATATATCCAGATACTCTTAAATTGCACTGGCTAAAATGAATTAAAAAAATCTGGACTCTGTTTTTTCCATCTTTAGGATTTCAAGAGGGAGAATGGCTGGTTAAATTACTGAATGAGGACTCTGGCTAAAAGAAGGTGTTGCATCTCACCTGAGTGGATTGTGTCTGTGGAAAGCGGTAAGCCCCTTGCCAGAAGATCAGCTTCCCAGCAGAGGCTGCAGGTGAAAACAGCAGAGGTCTTAAGACACTGGGGACTTGGAGTCAAAAGAGACCTCCTCCAGGCAATAATGCCGTTTGAGGAACGGCCTCATTCAGTCACTGTGAGTGACACAGCAGAAAGTTGGCAAGGTGTATTATGAAACTAGTGTACCTAAAAAAACTGCAGAAGAAAACATATTTATTAATTTTCTTTTCCTTTTGAAAAAACTTCCTTTTCATTCTTTGTGATCAGATGATAGAAACTGGAGTTAGTTCTGGCCTAACGGTAGCTCAGTAAAGAGATTTCCCCAGATTTCTATCTGGGCTTCCAGCCAAGTGAAGTAATTACCCTAAAAAAATGAGGAAGTCCTTTGACTCACAGACATTGCTAGCTTGAGGGCTTTCAAATATTCATTACTTTTAACTACTCTAAGGAAATATGTTATTCATTTAACAGATTTTTGTTAAGAATCTATTTTGTGCTAGGCAATGCAGGATAACCAAGAAAATGTAAAGAAATTTGTCCTCATTAGAATGCATAGAATAATGAGTGGGACAGAAAATAAACAAAGTAAGTAGGTTAAAATATATAAAATATTTGCTTGTTGTAAGTCCTCTAAGTTGATTAAAAATAAAGCCAGAAGAGAAATAGGAAGTGTTGGGAGGTAGTAGAAAGTTTTCAGTAGGCTGGCCAAACAGTGCCTCACCGAGAAGGTGGTATTTGTCAAAAGATCTCAAGAAAGTAAGTGAGCCTGGCTGGTATCCAAGGACATTCCAGGAAGAGAATGCAAGTGTAGTGGCTGCAAACAGGGAGAGGTGCCTCCTGCAGGAAGCAATGAGGAGGTCAGGCGACTGGGCCAGATTTGGGAGGGAAAAATAAAAGACCTAATATCAGAGGGTTAACAGGGTGCCAGATTGTGTGAGGCCTTGTCAGATGGAAAGCTACAAGCAGGGGAGGGCACAATATTGGCATGATGTTATTTACATTTTGACAGGTCTGCCTTTTTTGGGAGGCCCCTGAAGGGATCAATAACAGCAAGAGGGAACCTGGTGAGGGAGCTATTCCTATAATCCAGGAGAGAGACAAGGATGGCTTGGACTAGGTGGTAGTGGTGACAGGTGGTCAAATGCTGAGCATATTTTTGAAGATATAGCCCATAGGATTGGTTCTACATTGAACATGGAATGATGGAACAGAGATAAAGTATACCTGCCACATATTTTTGTAGGTTTATTTATTTTCTTGAAGGATTTAAGTATACAAAGAGATACTACCTAGGAGAAGGGTATTCTTTTCACTATTCTTTCTGGTTTTCTGTATGTTTGAACAGTTTCGGAGTAGAAAGTTAGAGGGAGAATCTGTTCCATAAACATTTCCTAAGCAGAAATCTGGTCTATTGCATTTTAATTGGTTGTGCTAGCATTGTTTTATGCAATACGTTCTCAACAAGTGTATCCTCTGGCAAACTGAACAAGGAACAAGTCTGTTCTACCTACAGCTCTCCTTCCTCATAGCTGCTTTCCGAAATGTGACTCTTGCAAATTCTCAAGAAAGGGGAACTAATCTAAGGGATCCACATCAATCAGCCTCGTGAAGACTTATTTCATGTTTCTAATATAAAGATAGAAGTTTTCAGAAAAGTCCTAGGAAGTTTCTAATCATTAAAGTCTTGTTTAGTCAACTCTGTTTAAAAGCTACCTTTAAAAATTAATTCTAAAAAGTAAAACAAAACTTTGAAAGCGAATATACTTGCAAGTGTGTATAAGCTGTTTCTTATGAGACCATTTTAAAAGGAATAAGAAATATCACTGCTTTTATATAAGTATCACTAGATGTAATTTGTGCTGACTGCCGAATTTTTTAAAAAGAAAGCTTGCAGCAAGCATGGCAAGGATACAGCATATTTCTAGAGTTGGAAGTCTTTGAGAGTGAGACTAGAAAACCTGGATAAAGTGTAGACCAGAAGATCAGGAATCCAAGCATACAAAACCGTGTAGAAAATTATAGCCGTGTGCAGCTATGCCATCCTCTGTCCTATAAGTTACATTTAATTAAAGAATAAAGCCCTCCAACGTTTAGCCTTCATTTTATGAAAGATTTTTGTTCACAACTAGCTTGTATAGAAACTGGGAAAAAATATCTAATTTGAACATGCACTTCAAGAAAATGAAACTAACTTTGTGGTTTCAGTTACATAGAGCATTAGAGCAGAGTGGGCCTGCTGGTCTGCTGCTGGAATTCTGAGCATCCTTTCCTGGAGGCACAGAAAGTGAATGAGTGAGCCCAGTGAGGTGAGTGTGCCCAGTGAGGCCCAGCCTCCTAAAAAAGGGGTGAGCACCAGAGCTTGCCAAGATCAGGCTAGTTTGATTCTTCCTACTTAGTCTCTATAGAGAGAAAAATAATAGTCCTTAGGCAGTAGATCCTGAAATTTAGTGTCTGCAGGGAATTCATTCCCGGACCTGTGCAGATACCAAACCCCACACATACTCAAGTCCCTAATATAAAATGGCAAAGTATTTGCCTGTAACCTATACACATCCTCCCAGATTACTTATAATACCTAGAACAATGTAATATTACACAGTTGTTATATTGTATTGTTTAGAGAATAGTGACAACGAAAACAAGTCTGTACATGTTGAGTACAGATGCAATTTTTTTCCAAATATTTTCAATCTGAAGTTGGTTGAATCCATGGATGTGGTATCCACTGATAGGGAGGGCCCAATGTACAAATAAAGAGAACTCTGGGTTTCAAAATTATCTCACAACAGAATGGAGATAAGGTATAGGTCTTCTCCCCAACTCCAACCAGAGCAGCTACACCCATGTTAAATACAGCAGTTTCAGATACATTTCTTTTGGAAAAGCAGGACAAAAACAAGCAACAACTAAGACAACACTAGTTCTGGTCTGATTTTCCTATATTATAAGTGGGAAAACAGGCTCACTGAGAGGAGACAAATTAATCATGACATCATTTTTCTGATCACAACTCCTCCCCCATTATACACACCATGTAGCTTCTTACTAAACGTGAACATCATGTTTAAAACTATACCAACAGCCTAGGATATAATATTGAAGTCACAGGAAGAGCCAAAAAGTTATGTCAAAGCATTATTAAATCTTTTTGCCCAAATCATTGTCACCTGAATTAAATAACAGCTCCAACTAAATATGGATCATAAATCATATAAGATGCTTATAATTGACAGATGGCAAAATTAACATGAAAATAATATTAAATATATAATAGCTTCAAGTTGTTACATCTCTTCTCAGCTACCATCATAGGGGTGGGAAATGGTGGAATTCTTGCTAAAAAATATTTTGACCTTTTTTTTTTGAAATGAAGTCTTCTCATCTCCCAGGCTGGAGTGCAGTGGCATGATCTCAGCTAACTGCAACCTCTGCCTCCACTGTTCTTTTGCCTCAGCCTCCCAAGGAGCTGGGATTACAAGCACCTGTTACCACACCCAGCTAATTTTTGCATTTTTAGTAGAGACAGGGTTTCACCTTGAACTCCTGACCTCAGGTGATCTGCCCGCCTCACCCTTCCAAAGTGCTGGGATTACAGGCGTGACCCACCGCACTCAGCCAATATTTTGATGTTATGTGTTATCATACTAACATATGATGTAGGTACACAAGAAAAGTGAAGAAAGCAGGTCGGTGGGTACATGTGGTTTCCGGAGTTTGAACAAACTCTCTTTGGATTGCTTCAGTTCTGATGGCTTAAACAGGAAGCAAGGTAATCATGGTGAGGAGGTGTTGTAGGTTTGATGAGAGAGGAGAGACAGTGAAATGATCATTTAGGAGAATAAGAGTCACTAAAGCAGAGAAATAGAACATGGTAGCTGAGAGCATTAAGGTGAGACCAGTTAGGTATAGAGTGCCATTGTCCAGCCATGTTCCAATCAGGATGTGGGGGAACATTGTTCAGCCACGTTCCAGTCAGGGCATGAAGGGTCATCATCCAGCATGCTGCAGTCAGGGTATGGAGGACCATTGTCCAGCAATGTTCCGGTCAGGGCGTGAAGGGTCATCATCCAGCATGCTGCAGTCGGGGCATGGAGGACCATTGTCCAGCCATGCTCTGACAAGCTGTTGGGTACTGAGTGGTGGATATAAGTAGCATTGTAGTTAAACATGAGTTGTACCACAGAGGAGAAAATAAGTGATGATGATGAGTATTCAGAGCAATATTAAGCCAGTATAAGAGGGAAAGTGAAACACGAATGAAGTGAGGAAAAGTGAGACAGTAGTAGAATCCATGGATCGAAGGTGTTGGCGTTAAAGAAATATTTACTAATGTTTGAGCACTAAAGGCAGTGAGCCTGAGGGGCAGGAGATGGTGGGGACAGGGAAGTGTTTGAAACAGAGAGGACAGAGGGCTTGTAGTTCTCAGTAACTGCATTTGTTGACTAGGGTTGCCATAATAAAATAGCAAAGAGTCACTTCAACAACAGAAATGTATTATCTCAGAATCCTGGAGACTAGAAGTCCAAGATCAAGGTGTTGGCAGGGTGAGTTCCTTCTGAGGGCTACAAGGGAGAATTTCTTCCATGCCTCTCACAGTAGCATGCTGGCAATCTTTGGTGATTCTTGGCTTGTAGAAACATCACACTGATCTCTGCTTTTGTCTTCATACTGTTCGCCCTGTGTGTAAGCAAGCCTCTGTGCCCAAGTGTCCCCTTTCTACAAAAACATCATTCATATTGGATTAGGGTCCACTCTAATAATTTCACATCTACTAATTACATCTACAACAATCCTGTCTCCAAATAAAATCACATTCTGAGGTTAGGAATTCAGAGCATGAATTTTAGGGTAATAGAATTCAACCCATAATAGTAATGATAATGTCAAGGATGTGACCATGGGAATAGAAATGGGTTGATATCAAGATAAAAGTTGATTGAGTGATAGGCCAACGTATTGGAAGGACAAATGACATATCTGTTGAGCTAGCAATAATTATAACAGAAATAGTATTTGAGGACATGAGTGTCGTCTTCCCTTCAGCTTCCCACATTTTAATACAAAATATTAAAATGACTAAAAGTGTATAAAAAGTAAGTATTCAGCAAATTTTCAAAGTATGAAATATCTTAAGACTAAGGTCTTAAGACTAAGATAAAATACTATGGTAGTTATCTCATATGTAATCACTTCAAAAAAGTTTTTATTAGAAATATGTTTATTAATTACTGCTTATACTATTGGTTTTACATAATACTTATAAACAGGTAAGGCAGGGCCCCTCCCTCTGTCTTACCTGAGATGACACTTAGGGCCTCTTCAGGGGAGATGGGAAGATCAGGGATGACCCTACCAGGCTCCCAGGCTACCTCTGCCCAGAGTACTCCATGGGAGGCCCAGTGAGTGACCTGGCTCTGGGTGCAGGCGTAGGAACTGCCCGTGGCTGGAACAACACCATGTTATACCCCTTAGACCCACTAAGGAGCCTTTGGCAGGTCCACCAAAGGGTGGAACAATAGGTAGACCAATAGGTAAACCATTTCTTACTCCCTAATCTGTCACCCAGGCTTTCTCCCTCATTTGCCTCCCACATGACTCCAGCAGTTGCCTTAACTTCACCTGCCCAGTGTTCTCACTCTCTTCCCTGTCACATATCCCAGGCCTAGACCCCTTCTTGTGTCTAACAAAAAGTACTACCACACTTTGTTAGCATAAACTTTTTTGAGTATGTGCGTGTGTGACTTATTTTATTTTTTTATCTTCTTTAATGGATGATAAGTATCATGAAAGAACTTCACATCTGGTTTGATTATCACTGTTTTTCCTGAGCATGATGCCTGGTACATAATAGGTACTCATTAAATATGTGCTGAATGAATGAACAGATGACACTATTTAAGATAAATAACACTTATCTCTAGTTACAATATATGGGCTAATTCTTGTGGGATCCCTAAGACCTACAAGTGACTTCTGTATACACTACAGATGAACAGAATCGATCATCTAAAATATATTTATAGCATTCATTGTACCAGTTGCTCATAGTTCTGCTAATTGGCTCAAGACTAGTTGTGACCCATAGACTGAAGCCAGAGTAAGAGAATTCAAGGCACTATGACAACCAGGAACAGTTTTATCAAGGCAAGGGGAAGCTGCTATACTCAGTGGTTGCATGCCTATAGACTGGGTAAATCATTCTGGTGCAAACATGGTATTCACACCATAAGTGGGTAATTCCAGTTTTCTCTGCAGCCAATCACAGGGCTGCAAGCTGAAGCCCCAGTTTGGCTTATTCTTTATGCATAACTTCAAGGGGACTTTCTGGTGACCTTTTCCAAGAAGTTCCAAGCACAGATGTTTAAAATTTGCAGTTTGGCTAGACTTTGTGATTGGCTGTGCATTAATTTTTTTTAAACTTTTAGCATTCATTAGGTTTAAGGAACTTAAAAATTACAAATCATTTAAAACAGCGGTCCCCAATTTTTCTGGAACTAGGAAGGTTTCATGAAAGACAATTTTTCCACAGGGTAGTGGGGAATGGTTTTGAGTTGATTCAAGGGCATTACATTTTGTGTGCATATTATTTCTATTATTACTACATTATAGCATATAATGAAATTATTATACAACTCCCCATAATGCAGACTAGTAGGAGCCCTGAGCTTGTTTTCCTGCAACTAGGTGGTCCCATCTGGGGTGATAGGACACAGTGACTGATCATCAGGAATTAGATTCTGATAAGGAGTGTGCAGCCTAGATCCCTCACATGCACAGTTCACAACAGGGTTTGCACTCCTCTATGAGAAACTAATGCTGCCACTGATCTGACGGGATGTGGCACTCAGGCAGTAATGCAAGCTATGGGGAGTGACTGTAAATACAGATGAAGGAAGCTTTGCCAGCTCACCCGCCATTCACCTCCTGCTGTGCAGCCCAGTTTCTAACAGGCTAAGGACTGGTACTGGTCCATGTCACGGGATTTGGGGACCCCTGGTTTAAAATGCTTATATTTTCTCCCTTTATAGTTTATTCTAGTGTTTTTGTTTTATTTGATCCTTCATGTTTTTTGTCTGTCCTTAAAAGATTCTCACTTTCTGGTTTTTCTGCTTACTTAGACCAATTAATTTATTTATCTTTTAAATTCTGATTCAGTGGGTGTAAATGGGGCCTGAGAACTTACATTTCTACCCAGCTTCTAAGTGATGCTGCTGGTCTGGAGACCACACGTTGTGAACCACTGCTGTTGGTCCTGTCTGCACAATATATTCAACAAGGCAAACTTTTAAATTAATGCCTGAAAACACCACCCTCATTCCCTCAACAACTAACACAGTCTCAGGTGTGGAACACCAAGTGATTCTAATGTGTAACTGAGGTTGAGAACCCCTGTTCTAGGAGTCGAAAATAGGCAGCTCTTGCCATTCATCAAAGTACATAATTGTAGGATCATCTTTATTAGCTTCATATCAATAATTTAGGTGAAAAGGGCTCTAACAAAATTAAAAACTCATACTATTTTCCCTATCTAGTTTCAGCGGGCCCAGCTTGAACTACAGTTAGTCTGTTTGGGTACCTTCTGAGAGCGCAAGAATTAGCCAACCAAATCAATTATCTTGACATTTTGCTACCGGGTTCCCCCACCCCTAGCCTTGTGGTCTAACAGCTTGAGTTCCGAAAGAAAACAGATGATTATTTAATCAACTGCTTTGTTACTATATAAAAAAGATAGCCAGCTATGGATCCCTGTTCCTCAACCCACCTCTACCTGTTCAGTTTCATTATTTTAAAGTTTGTTTGCAATATTCCTGTATGCTATGGGAAGCAATTTTTATGTTACTTATGATTCTGGTTTTAAGTTACAAAAACCCAACTTTCGCCATGTTAAGCTAAAAGGGAGAATTAACATAAACATAAAAGATGTTTCACCTAGTTAGCAGCTACAGCTAATTTCGCAATTACAATTAGAGTAATCTGAGTAAGAAGGATATGAATTAGGACGGTAAAACAGCTAAAGTAAGTATCAAGCAGTTTTAAGAGTCAGCCCTGAGCAATATTATACCTATCTCCCTCTCTATATGTGTGTGTGTATGCATCTTCTGTATGAGAATGTATACATAATCAACTGTGATTTCAACAATAATGTATAATTCTAAAATACTTATTATATTACTTTTTCTAAGGAAGAAGTTGAAGCTTTGATATGAGTGAGCAAGTAACTCTACCTGAAATGATTAAAGACTGGACCAAAGAGCATGTGAAAAAGTGGGTAACTGAAGACCTTAAGATTGATGAGAAATATGGGCAAATTCTACTCAATGAAGAAGTGACAGGATTAGTCCTGCAAGAATTAACTGAGAAGGACCTTATAGAGATGAGGCTACCACAGGGTCCAGCACTTTTGATAAAACGTTCATATAACAAATTGAATAATACATCCCCTGAAAATGACAATCATGATCCTGGACAATTAAATCATTCAGAATCTTCCAAAACAGAAGAACACCATAAAAAGCAAAAACAGACCAAAAAGAAAGAAAAAAATTCAATGTCGTCCAGTATTGATTATGATCCCAGAGAGGTCAGAGATATCAAAGAACAAGAATCGATTCTTATGAAAGAAAATGTGTTAGATGAAGTAGCAAATGCTAAAGACAAGAAAAAGGATAAGCTAAAACCTGAACAATTGAGTTGCATGCCATATCCTTTTGATCAGTTCCATGACAGCCAACGCTACATAGAACATTATACCCTACAACCTGAAACAGGACCACTCAATCTCATTGACCCAATACATGAGTTCAAAGCTCTCACCGACACAGAAAGAGCCACAGAAGAGGACATTAAGATGAAATTCAGCAACGAAGTCTTCCGATTTGCATCAGCTTGTATGAATTCACGCACCAATGGCACCATCCATTTTGGAGTCAAGGACAAACCCCATGGAGAAATTGTTGGTGTGAACATCACCAGTAAGGATGCCTTCATTAACCACTTCAATCTAATGATCAAAAAGTATTTTGAAGAAAGTGACATCAATGAAGTCAAGAAGTGTATTCGGGAGCCAAGGTTTGTGGAAGTCCTTCTGCAGAACAATACACCATCTGACAGGTTTGTCATTGAAGTCGATATTATTCCAAAACACTCTGCGTGTAAAAATAAGTATTTCTACATTCACATGCAAAGTTGTACAGATAAAATATGGAAACAAAACCAAAATCCTTCACTGTTTGTAAGAGAAGGGGCTAGCTCTAGGGATATCCTGGCCAATCCCAACAAACGGGATGTAAATTACAAAAGTTTTTTACAAAATTTAAAGTCACTGGTAGCATCTAGAAAAGAGGCTGAAGAAGAGTACAGAATGAAGGCAATGAAGAAGGAGAATGAAGGACTAAAGCTGGTTAAACTTCTCATAGGAAACCGAGATTCACTAGATAATTCATACTATGACTGGTACATTCTTGTAACAAATAAATGCCATCCAAACCAAATCGAGCACTTAGATTTTTTAAAGGAAATTAAATGGTTTGCTGTGTTGGAGTTCGATCCTGAATCTCGAATCAAGGGGGTGGTCAAAGCTTACAAAGAAAGCCGAGTGGCAAACCTTCACTTTCCACATCAGTATGAAGACAAGACAATGAACACGAGCGAGAAGATTTCTACTCTCAATCTTTACCAGCAGCCCAGCTGGATTTTCTGCAATGGCAGATCAGATTTGAAAATTGAGACACATAAACCTCTAGAACCACATTTATGGCAGAGAGAAAGAGCTTCAGAAGTCAGGAAACTGATTTTGTTTCTCACAGATGAAAATATAATGACAAGAGGAAAATTTTTGGTAATGTTTCTATTACTCTCTACAGTGGAAAGCCAAGTAGATCCACTCATTGAAACTTTCTGGGCTTTCTATCAAGCTCTCAAAGGAATGGAAAATATGTTGTGTATCTCTGTAAGCTCACATATTTACCAACGATGGAAGGATCTGCTACAAACAAGAATGAATATAGAAGATGAATTAACAAACCACAGTATTTCCACTTTAAATATAGAATTGATAAACAGCACTATCCTTAAACTAAAATCGGTGACTCAGTCATCAAGAAGATTTTTGCCCGCCCGTGGATCTTCTTCAGTTATCCTAGAGAAAAAGAAAGAGGATGTCTTGACTGCACTGGAAATCCTCTGTGAAAATGAGTGTAGAGACACAGACATTGAGAAAGACAAATCTAAATTCCTGGAGTTTAGGAAATCTAAAGAAGAACACTTTTATCGAGGTGGCAGAGTATCATGGTGGAACTTCTTTTTTTCTTCTGAAAACTATTCTTCAGAGTTTGTAAAAAGGGACAGTTACGAAAAGCTTAAAGATTTAATACAATGCCTGGCAGAGTCTCCTAAACCAATATTTGCAAAAATCATTAATCTTTATCATCATCCAGGCTGTGGGGGTACCACACTGGCTATGCATGTTCTCTGGGACTTAAAGAAAAAGTTCAGATGTGCTGTGTTAAAAAACAAAACAACTGATTTTGTAGAAATTGGAGAGCAAGTGATCAATCTGGTCACCTATAAGGCAAAGAGCCATCAGGATTATATTCCTGTGCTCCTCCTTGTGGATGATTTTGAAGAACAAGAAAATGTCTACCTTCTACAAAATGTGATTCATTCCGTTTTAGCAGAAAAGGATTTGCGATTTGAAAATACTTTGGTAATTATTTTAAACTGCATGAGATCCCAGAATCCAGATGAAAGCGCAAAATCAGCAGACAGTATTGCACTAAATTACCAACTTTCTTCCAAGGAGCAAAGAGCTTTTGGGGCCAAACTGAAGGAAATTGAAAAGCAGCACAAGAATTGTGAAAACTTTTATTCCTTCATGATCATGAAAAGCAATTTTGATGAAACATATATAGAAAATGTAGTCAGGAATATCCTAAAAGGACAGGATGTTGACAGCAAGGAAGTACAACTCATTTCCTTCCTAGCTTTACTCAACTCTTATGTTACTGATTCTACAATTTCAGTTTCACAGTGTGAAATATTTTTGGGAATCCTATGCACTAGTACACCCTGGGAACCTGAAAGCCTGGAAGACAAGATGGGAACTTATTCTACACTTCTAATAAAAACAGAAGTATCAGAATATGGGAGATACACAGGTGTGCGTATCATTCACCCTCTGATTGCCCTGTACTGTCTAAAAGAACTGGAAAGAAGCTATCACTTGGATAAATGTCAAATTGCATTGAAGATATTAGAAGAGAATTTATTCTATGATTCTGGAATAGGAAGAGACAAATTTCAACATGATGTTCAAACTCTTCTGCTTACAAGACAGCGTAGGGAGTATGGAGATGAAACAGACACTTTGTTTTCCCCATTAATGGAAGCTTTACAGAATAAAGACATTGAAAAGGTCTTGAGTGCAGGAAGTAGACGATTCCCACAAAATGCATTCATTTGTCAAGCCTTAGCAAGACACTTCTACATTAAAGAGAAGGACTTTAACACTGCTCTGGACTGGGCACGAATGGCCAAAATGAAAGCACCTAAAAATTCCTATATTTCAGATACACTTGGTCAAGTCTACAAAAGTAAAATCAAATGGTGGTTGGATGAGAACAAAAACTGTGAGAACATTGCTGTTAACCACCTAACGCATCTCCTAGACGCTGCAGAAAAAGCCTCAAGAGCTTTCAAAGAATCCCAACAGCAAACTGATAGTAAAAACTATGAAACTGAGGCCTGGTCACCACAGAAGTCCCAGAGACGATATGGCATGTATAATACCGCTTGTTTCTTGGGTGAAATAGAAGTTGGTCTTTACACTATCCAGATTCTTCAGCTCACTCCCTTTTTCCACAAAGAAAATGAATTATCTGAAAACTACATGGTGCAATTTTTATCAGGAAAGTGGACTATTCCTACTGATCCCCAAAATGAATATTATTTGGCTCTTAGCAAGTTCACATCCCACCTAGAACATTTACAATCAGATCTGAAACGGTGCTTTGACTTTTTTATTGATTATATGGTTCTTCTGAAAATGAGGTATGCACAAAAAGAAATTGTGGAAGTCACATTAAGCAAAAAAGTCAGTCGTTGTTTCAGGAAATACAGAGAACTTTTCTGCCATTTGGATTCAGGTCTATTACAAAATAAAGGGAGTCAGTTACTCCAGGAGGAGAATTGCAGAAAAAAGCTAGAAGCTTGGAGAGCAGATAGGTTTGCTGGACTCTTGGAATATCTTAATCCAAAATACAAAGATGCTGCAACCATCATGGAAAGTATAGTGAATGAATATGCCCTCCTACTGCATCAAAACTCAAAAAAGGGCATGACAACTGAGAAACAAAATTCTATTTTGGCCAACATTATTCTCAGTTGTCTAAAGCCCAACTCCAAGTCCATTCAACCACTTAACGTGCTAAAAAAACAACTCCGAGAGGTCTTGCAATTTGTAGGACTAAGTCATCAATATCCAAACCCTTATTTCTTGGCCTGCCTCCTGTTCTGGCCAGAAACTCAAGAGCTAGATCAAGATTCTAAACTAATAGAAAAGTACGTTTCATCCTTAAATAGATCCTTCAGGAGACAGTACAAGCGCATGTGCAGGTCCAAGCAGGCAAGCACGCTTTTCTATCTGGGCCAAAGGAAGGGCCTCAACCGTATTGTTCACAAGGCTGAAATAGAGAAGTACTTTGATAAGGTACACGATACAAATTCCCTCTGGCAGAGTGGGGATGTGTGGAAAAAAAATGAAGTCAAAGACCTCCTGCGTCCTCTAATTGGTCAGGCTGAAGGCAAGCTAATCTCTATAGAATATGGAACAGAGGAAAAAATTAAAATACCAGTAACATCTGTTTATTCAGCTCCACTCAGAAGTGGTAGGAACATAGAAAGAGTGTCTTTCTACCTAGGATTTTCCATTGAAGGCCCTCTGGCATATGATATACGAGTAATTTAAGAAGATACATCACCTGTAGTTCAAATATGTTTATTTGTATCTTTATGTTATTTCTTCTCTCTATTCTCAGGGCACTTTCATGACACTATCGGCTTACCTCTAATCACAGATTTTGCTTTTGCCTCCCTGAACGAATTTATAAGCCTTTTTAAGATATGAAATGGGCCTACATGCAAAACTTGGCATACAGGAGAGTCAATTATTTAATGTTTTAAATATACTTTTTCAGACTCAAATAATTAATATGTTTCTTTGGTATCCACTAGTCACATTATAACTGATTATAGGTCAATAAAATCTGTGTTAAATTAAATTCAATTTATATGTTTTCTGAATTATTTCTTCACTGTGACAGGAAAGATTTAAATAAGATGAATGTAAAAGAGAAAGCTTATTGAACTCAAACTCACAGATCCACACCAGCATTTCACTTAACTTGGTATCAATAAAAACTTACATGGAAGGTAAGTATGTTGTTCCTCATCCTCCACATAACCCCCTGCCAACTCTCTCTGTCTCTCTCTCTCTGTCACACACACACGCACACACGCACACACACACACACACACACATACTCCTTGTACCCCTTGCCCTTCTCCCAACTCATTGCTTCAGCAGAGAGAAGAGTTCAAAAAATAATCATGAACTTGAACCCTCTCCATTCTCTTGTTCCCATTCACAGATGAATCTCTTCCTTTAGCCATTCTTGTCGCCTGTGAATACAGCCTTATCTCCACCTGTTCCTTAGATCCCATCTCTCCTGGCTTTTTTTTCCCACTCATTACCCTCTTTGTTCCCTTTCCTTCTCAACCTGTGCTATAAACATGCTGTTCTCTCTGCTGAGATTGCCCTATGTCTATCTAACATTCTCTCTCCTATTCTGATTTGTCATTCACAACTGAGTTCAAGAGTCACCTCCACCAGGAAGTCTTCAATGACCACCATCATCCCTGCCTGATTAGATGGCTTCCTCATGGTAACGTGTTTTCTCAGCTTTTCAGTGCCAAGGAATGCCATACCAGAAGTTCATTTCCAGACTCACAACAGAAAAGTCTCAAGCACCATTCTAGAGCTTGGAATTTCAGAGCTACCCATTGCCTATAAAGTGAAACATAGCCTAATATAAATCAAATTGAATATTGAAATCACAAATATGTTTATTTATCCACATCTTTGTATCTCTTTGTAATGTAACTTAGATGTTCTGAACTCCAAACCCAATTCTTCTTGTCATCAAGAAGTCTATGCTCTATTGGGGTTCTTTTGGCCTGTATTTCTATGAATCTGGGCAATGCTCACATGGTCCAGAACACGTCCCTGTTTCTGAAAGCTGTGTCTGCTGCTGCTCCTCCTACAAACAGCTTCCTCCCTCTTCTGCAGTCCACCAGTCCATACAGTAACAGGATCTCGCAAGTGGTTGTATCTCCAAAGTGTTCTGTGGACATAGGCCTGATTCTTATTTCTTTTAAATGTCCCTAAAACTGGACTATAACGTTTAGCAAGACATAACTAAAGGCTTGATGTAGAGGAAAAAATTTATAGTGAAAGGAGGAAAAACTTCTAAATATTCCTGCTAAACATAACTATCTTCCAAGTTAATAATTCTGGCCCCACTGTAACCAAGGGAGTGTACTTAGCTACCAGAGGTTGTAGGTTCTTGCTTCTCTAACCCTGAAGAATGGGGAAAGGGGCCCCAGAGGAGCAATGAGTTTACCATTCGAATAAAATAATGGACCCAAAGAGTTTTGCAGAAGAGTAATTTATTAGATACAGAGAGAGAGAAAGAGAAGACAGGTCCTACGCTGTTGTGGGTGGTGAACCCAGAGCGGGAAATCCATTTAGATAAGAGCAACTGAAGTTTTTAACACTTGAGTTATTCCCTCCCCATTCATGTTCTCATCCAATGAGAGGAGTTCTTTCAAACTTCCTCTGGAGTGATGGATCTTTTACTCTAATACCAGATTGGCTACTTGGTCTACAACCCTGAGTTACAAAGCCTCTCCTCCCAGAGCTTTTGGCAGGAATTTGGGACATGAGAGCCCCACTTGACTTTCCCTACCTGGCCCACACATGGGAAAACTAGACAAAGAATTTTACATTTGAAACCCCTCTGGTCTCCGAATGGAGGCGTGGAGACGGGAAATTCCTGCATTTGAAACCCCTCGTCTAGCGGACCTGGGAAGAGACGTTTCTTTAACACAGTCCGTCACCACTACCAGGTATCTTGGAGGGCTTCTTTCTACCTAGCCCCCATTTCAACAGCCATGCTATAAAGTGATCTTTGCTCATTCTCCTGAATGAAACAACCCCTAAACATGAATGATTGACTCAAAGGGTAGGATGCAAACCCTTTGTGGTCCCCAGAAAGAATTATATTCTTCCTGTTAAGAAGTATAATATAATATGCAGAATGTCACCACACCCTCAATGAGGACAAGGTCTTACATTACTATGCAGAGAAGCTTATGAACCCCACAAATCGGAGACAGGTCTGTTATTTTAGAAAGTTTATTTTGCCAGCATTGACGATGTGCACCCGTGGCACAGCTTTAGAAGGTACTGATGACATGTTCCCAAGGCTCACGGCTTGATTTTATATATTTTAAGGAGACATGAGACATCAATTAATATATGTAAGATGTACATTTGCTCCCTCCAGAAAGGAGGGAGGGACAACTCAAGCAGGGAGGAGGCTTCCAGGTCACAGGTAGGTAAGAGACAAACAGTTGCATTCTTTTGAGTTTCTGATTAACCTTTCCAAAGAAGGCAATCAGATATGCATTTTCCTCAGTGAGCAGAGGCATGACTTTGAATAGAATGGGAACCAGACTTGCCCTAAGCAGCTCCCAGCTTGACTTTTCTCTTTACTTCAGTGATTTTGGGGGCCCCAAGCTTTATGTTCCTTTTACATTTTCCTCCTCTTCTTTTTTTAAAAACCTTTGGAAAAAGCATTTTAGAAGAAAGTGAGTCTCTAGTCTCAGGTTTCATCTGGTCTCTCATGGTTAAGATGGTTTATTCCTAGATAGTTAGGTCCCAAGTTAGTAGGAAAGCTCATTTTGAAAAAGTTGAGAACTCTCATGTCCTATGCAGAGAAAACAGAGGGAGGGAGAAAAACAAAACAAACGCACAAAAACCAGTTCTGGTAAATTGATATAGGCTACATTACTCTGAAGCCCACAAATCAGAAGGCAGGTGTGAAAGTGGCTTATGTATGTAAATAGGTTGCTGTGTTTTCTTCTGAAGTTTAAATTATCTAGCTTCAGTTCACAGGGCTTTACAAAAGCACAGCTTACTTTTCAGTGACTCCAAATGAGAAAAAATGGTGGGAAAAAGAAAGAAAAACATGAAAACATTATTTTGAAGACTTACGGTCAAGAAAAAATAGAATTTAGTTCAAATTATTAAAAATAACAAAAATTGAAAAACACTAGGCAAGACTAGAATCCAACAACAGATGAACTATAATCTTTGAAACTGCATTTTTTAGTACTGCAGATGGCAAAGGAGAAAGAAGATAGAGGATGGAAGAAAAGTAAATGAGAGAACATTTGTTGTCTCTGTGTGTTTTGTTGTTGTTGCTGTTGTTTTTAAGGTGGGAAGCAAACACAGAAACTAAGCACGTGGATTTTGGGGAGTTTTTCCTCTTTTGTGTCTATGAGGAATTTTGGCTAAATTAAAGAGGCTTTGTTACCCATAATTTGAAATTTTCACTTGGATTTGACCAAGTCAGGTAGAGTTGATCACTGAGCACTCTAATGGTAAGGAGAAATTAAGAACAGCTGGCTGGCCAGGTGCAGCAGCTCAGGCCTGTAATCCCAGCACTTTGGGAGGCCAAGGTGGGCGTTATCACCTGAGGTCTGGAGTTTGAGAACAGCCTGGCCAATATGGTAAAACCCCATCTCTACTAAAAATATAAAAATTAGCTGGACTTGGTGGTGTGTGTCTATAGTCCCAGCTGCTTGGGAGTCTGAGGCAGGGGAATAGCATGAACCTGGGAAACAGAGGTTGCAGTGAGCCTGAGATCACACCACTGCACTCCAGCCTGGGCAACAGAGTGAGACTCAGTCTAAAAAGAGGGGAAAAAACCCCAGCTGGTTGTTAAACTTAAGCCAAGACAAAACCCCAGTTCAGTCTTACCTAGGGATGTGTGTCAAGCTGAAGACTGCTTTCTACTATCATAGGAGTAGAACAAACAAAAACAACAAAACCTGGAACTCATCTTTTCTGCTGGGAGTGACCTCAAACACCCTAAATGAGTTCTTCCATCTTCATGGAAACAGAAAATCTTTCCTGCCTTGTTGGAAGCAAGTAAAACTCCAAAAAAGGGAATTGTACAGCAAAATAAACTTTAGATCTTCACCAAATTTTGGGAGATTAGAGATTCTCTGGAGTGGGTACTCCCAGATCTCAGCAAATTGTCCTATTGGCTTGAGCCATAAAGTTAGCTCATGCTAGTACCAAGCACTGACAGGAGATTGTCAAAAGTCAGGGCATCTCCACTCAGAATCTCTCCATGGTTGCCAAAATGTGAGTCTCAAATATCTGAGAGAGGTCTCAGTTAATTTAGAAAGTTTATTTTGCCAAGGTAGAAGATGCACACCCATGACACAGCCTCAGGAGGTCCTAATGACATGTGCCCCAGGTGGTCAGCGCATAGCTTGGTTTTATATGTTTTATGGAGACATGAGACATCAATCAATATATGTAAGATGCACATTGGTACTGTCCAGAAAGGAGCAGCAAATCAAGCAGGGAGGGGGCTTCCAGGTCACAGGTAAGTAAGAGACAGTTGCATTCTTTTGAGTTTCTGATTACCCTTTCCAAAGAAGGCAATCAAATATGCATTTATCTCAGTGATGAGAGGGATGATTTCGAATAGAATGAGAAGTAGGTTTGCCCTAAGCCATTCCCAGCTTGACATTTCCCTTTAATGTAGTGATTTCCAAGATTTATTTTTCTTTCACAAGTTCAACTCCTCATTTCAGAATAAAGTATTTGCTCTATTCCTGTAGACTCAAAGAGCCCATTAAAATGCTTAACCCAAATAAATACATAGTCTTACTTCAAAGGTAAATTCGTGTTCTATAAAGAAACACTTATAGTAGATTAAATTCCAGTTTCTCCCATTTCATACCATCTGTCTTTCAAAAATATTGGAATCTAATTGCTGCTCATAGAAGTCCATTAAAAAGTAAAAATAAAAACTAGAATCATCACACTACTCAACTTCAAACGATACTACAGGGCTACAGTAACCAAAACAGCATGATACTGGTACAAGAACAGACAAGCAAACCCAGAAATAAGACCACAAACCTACAACCATCTGATTGTCAACAAATCTGACAAAAATAAGCACTGGGGAAAGGATTCCCTATTTAATGCATGGTGCCATAGGCAGAAAATTGAAACTTGACTCCTTCTTTATACCATATACAAAAATCAACTCAAGACAGATTAAAGACTTAAATGTAAAACCCAAAACTATAAAAAACCCCAGAAGAAAACTGAGGCAATATCATGTAATACATAGGCATCGGCAAAGATTTCATGATGAAGATGCCAAAAGCAATTGCAACGGAAGCAAAAATTGACAATGAGATCTAATTAATCTAAAGAGCTTGTGTCCAGCAAAAGAAACTATCATCAAACAGACAACCTACAGAATGGGAGAAAATTTTTTCAATCTATGCATTTGAGAAAGGTCTAATATCCAGCATCTATAAGAAACTTAAACAAATTTATAAGAAAAAAAATAACTTCATTAAAAAGTGAACAGAGGATATGAACAGACGAATCTCAAAAGAACACATACATGCAGTCAAAAAACATATGAAAAAAGCTCATTATCAATGACCATTAGAGAAATGCTAATTAAAACCACAATGAGATACCATCTCACACCAGTCAGAATGGCTATTATTAAAAAGTCAAAAAGTAACAGAGACTGGTGAGGTTGTGGAGAAAAGGAAACATTTTTACACCGTTGGTTGGAGTGTAAATGAATTCAACCATTGTGGAGGACAGTGTGGTGATTCCTCAAAGACTTACAGACAGAAATATCATTCGACCCAGCAATGGGTATATACCAAAAGGAATAGAAATAGTTTTGTTATAAAGACACATTGATGTATAAGTTTATTGCAACAGTATTCACAATAGCAAAGACATGGAATCAACCTAAATGCCCACCAATGATAGTCTGGATAAAGAAAATGTGGCACATATACACCATGGAATACAATGCAGCCATAAAAATAGAAATGAGTTCATGTCCTTTGCAGGGACATGGAGGAAGCTGGAAACCATCATTCTCAGCAAACTGACACAAGAACAAAAAACCAAACACTGCATGTTTTCACTTATAAGTAAGTGTTGAACAATGAGAACACGTAAAGACAGAGAGGGAAACATCACACACCACAGCCTGTTGGGGGGCGGGGGAGCTAAGTGAGGGATAGCAGGGGGTGGGGGGTATTGGGGAAGGATAACATTAGGAGAAATACCTAATGTAGATGACAGGGGATGGATACAGCAAACCACCATGGCATGTGTACACATATGTAACACTCCTCCATGATCTGCACATGTACTCCAGAAATTAAAGTATATATATTTTTAAAAATAGCTGAGGCTGAATAATTAAAGAAAATAGGTTTCTTTGGCTCACAGTTCTGCAGGCTGTAGAGGAAGCTGGTGAGAGCCTCAGAAAACTTCTACTCATGGCAGAAGGTGAAGGGAAGCAGCAATGCATGGCAGGAGATGAAGCAAGAGAGACAGGAGGGAGGTGCAGACTATTTTCCACAGTCAGTTTTCACAGAAACTAAGAGTGAGAACTCATGCTCATGAGAATGGCTCCAAGCCATTCCTGAGGGATCAACCTACATGACTCGAACACCTCCCACCAGGCCCCATCTCCAAAAGGGGTTGGCTGGGGGATCAAATTTCAACATGAGACTTGGTGGAGACAAACTATATCCACACCATAGCCAGTACTCCGGTTTGTCAAACCATTTTGTCAGAATTTTACGTTTTATGTATGTTCACTCCAATTGTACCTCAGAGGAGGTACAGCTAAAATAAGCATATCAGAATGTGAAAAAGAGGAGACTAGCAGAATGTTAATAACTTTGAAACTGGATGATAAATAGAAAGGGGTTCATTATGCTACTGTTGGTTTAACTTTGAAATTTTCCAAATAAATCATTTTATAAATTATCTCATAAATGTCTATATAAGATATGAAAAAACAGAGTCTATATTTTACTAAGTGGAAAAACAAAATATTACCTAGCACATGCTTTTATTGTTGGGTAATATTTGCATATTTGTAAAAGACTTGAACAAAAATGTTAATGAACAATTGTGAAGGTGCCATCCAGGTGTCTTTTGTTCTTTTTGTTGTTGTTTTTGTTGTTTTCTAGTTGTTTCTGATTTTTAAACTGAATACATATTAATTTTTTAATTAGAAAAGTACATCACAAATGTTACCTTTCTAAAAATAAACAAAACAACAACAAAAAAGAGAGAGTAATGGTCCAAATTACTCTGAGACTCAGGAGAATTGATGTGTTCAGGACCTTTGGAAAAATCCTGCCTCACAGGCTAAAAGGCTTCTTGGTATTACCATATGTCAACACTTCCTTCCTCTGGGAGAAAGAAGAACATGATAAAATGCAAAACTTTTGGTGGTTCTCCTCCCACCTTCGACAGGTGTTAACCCTAGAGGACTAAAACCTAATTAGTTACGGCAAACAGATGTCATATACATCCCTGAATTTGAAAAACTAAGATATGTACGTGTATCTGTTGATACCAATTCTCATTTATTGCTTATGCTTTTCCTGGAGAGTCCAACCGATATGTTATTAAACATCTTCTCTTAACATTTCCTTTTATGGGGTGGCCCACAAAAATTAAACCTGATAATGGTCCAGCTTATGCCAGCTCACAATTTCAACACTTTTGTCACACATGGAACAACGAACATTTTAGATGCATCCCATATAACCCCTAAGGACAGGCCATAGTAGAACGTACCCACTCCACTCTTAAAAATATGCTCAGAAAACAAAAAAGGGGGAATATGAATAACACTACTAGCATGAGCCTTATTTACCCTTAATTTTAAAAATTTAGATGACAAATTTCAATCAGCTATAGAAAAGCACTTTGCTAAAACCTCTCAAGACAAAACCTGCAGTTTTAGGGAAGACTGTGAATAGTAGTAAATGATGTGGTCCAAATGATTTGCTAACATGGGGAAGAGGATATGCTTGTATTCACTCCCCCTAAGGTCTTTGGATTCCAGCACAACACATCAAACCGTACCATGATGTGGCTAGGACCCAACCCAATACCAGAAATGAAGGAGATGACCCTGCAGGACCTGCAGCCCTGGATGATGTGGCTTCCTTGGACAAAACAGGCCCCAGGCATCACATGGGAAATGCTGAAGAAGGCAACTCAGAAGGCTGAACAAATCCTGCTCTGGACACAGACACCATTCACTCCAGATAATTTGTTCCTTACTATGATCTCTACTGTATATTGCAACTCACATAGGATATTGATCTTTTTTATGCTCTCGCTTTGTCTGCAACCTATACCTGTTCCACTCTGTTGGGCTCATCTCCTAGATCTACCTTTCTTTTGCCCTGTTACCTGGCAGACACCCCCTTCCCAGCCTCTAATAACATAACTGCCTGGATGAGGGGACTGGATTTTCCCCCATTGGGGTCCCTCATTTAATGGCACACATTAGATTAAGGTGCTAGGTAACACTGTATATTACTCCACTATCCTCCCACTGTGTGTGAGTTGTAAAAGTTCTAACCCTTCCTGTGTACCTCCCCAAACACAATTATGGCTACATCATGGCAAGGGAAATGTCTTAACAGTCTTAGTTGCAGGTAGCCTCAAACTGGGCAATGCAATCAATGCCACTTTCCCAAACATTCCTTCCTATGCTAAAGAATAAAGCTGGGAAAGTAATGGATTCCACTTTAGCTGGGAGGTCTGTCACAGGCAACAAGCCCCTAGTCTTCAGTTAGGCAATTGTAACATCTTAGACTGGAGCCCCCACAGCCATTTGCAGGGCAATCATACTGATGTCCACATCTATCATAGCATCAATGACAGTTTCATAGCTGTGTCCTGTTCCCCTATAATTTGGGCCGTGAGAGGGCTGGGATATCTCAGACCCCAAGTAGAGTCCAGGTCATCCCAAGACACTCTACGGCACCTGGGACATCTTAGCACCTCCTTAACACCTGGTATGGGACATATCATAATTTTAGTCACAATTATACTATGACCTTATTTCATAATCACACTGATCAGTGCCTGATTTGCACTACCCATCCATATGTTTTCTTTATGGGAATCAATATTTCTATTTCATCCCGAAATTCCACTTTTGTGATCCAAGTGAAGGGACAGGCTTGGTTTGCCTCTTGTATCTCTAATTACAGTATATGTAATTTAAATATTACTAGTATTGTGGTGTTGAGGAGACAATCTGAGGCTTTCCTATCGGTCAATTTAACACACAATTGGCAAGTTTCCTCTGCTCTTGCCACCTTAGAATGTGCCCTGTCCTAGATCAGACACAAAAGATTCATAGTTAGACTTATAGCCTTTATAATCTCAGCCATAATTATCCTAGCAACTGCTAGTGTGCCTGTAGCATCTATTACTGAATCAGTACAAACAGCTACTTTTGTAGATGATTTGTCCAGAAATGTGTCTAATGAACTTCTCTTACAGCCGGTTATAGACTACAAGATTCTTGCACATCTGCAAGCCCTTGAGGCTGCCTTGGAACGTTTAGGGAAGTGACAAGATGCACTGGCATTCTGACAGCAATTTAACTGTGACTGGGAGCATAAGCATATCTGTGTCACCTCTCTACCTTGGAATCACTCAATACATAGTTGGGATAAGGTGAAACAACACCTCTAGGGAACTTTCATGACATTTAACAGCAGGCATAAAGCAACTTAAAACTAAAATTCTAGCACCCCTAAGCACTGTAGGTCTACATGCCCAACAAACAGCCATATGAAAGGGTGTGAAAGAACATGTCTCCTGAATTGACCCCACTCCTGGAGGTCAGTCCTTGATTGGAAAATAATGTTACTGGTTATACTCATGTTTGTCTTATGTCATTTACTAATTCTAGGCAGCCAGAATACAAGCAATGACCACCACACCTGACAGACCTATTGCTGCACACATCTGTTCTCTTCAATCAACAAAACCTGATGCAAAAAATAGAAAAGGGGGAGATGTAGGAGTTCAGTCAGAGTGGTGGGAGAAATTATAGGAAAAGAATGCAAACATTCTTGGAAGGCCAGGAGGTTTTTGCAAAAGCCTTGGGAAAGAGGTTATGGCTGAAGGCAGACTAATTCTTTTTCCTTGAGCAAATAGCTATAGAGCAGATACAAAGGAATGTAAGGGAGCTTGTTTACTCATGTGGTCCTAAGGCCAATCTTTGAACAACCATGGTCACATAACTGCTCTCTACTCAGTGGGTCACCAAATTTAGTTACCCACAAATGGTGTTTGCTTTAGGCCTTTGTCATGAAATCTGTACTAAATAAAGGCCCACAGGGCTGGCTGGTGGGGGCCATGGCTGCTGACTCTTTACAGCACCCTTCTTGGTGTCTGTGAGTGGCCTGGTTCCTGCTTTTTCACTATATATCCGTGTCTGAGTGCATTTGTCATCCATCACTGGGTCAGGGTCTGCGGGTTGGACCTCATAGATTTTTGTTTAAGGTGAGAGATGAAGATCCAGTTTCATTCTTCTACACTGTGGCTTGTCAATTATCTCAGCACCATTTGTTGAATAGGGTGTTCTTTCCCCACTTCATGTTTTTGTTTGCTTTGCTGAAGGTAAGTTGGCTGTATTTGGCTTTGTTTACAGATTCTCTATTCTGTTCCATTGGTCTATATGCCTAATGTTACACCAGTACCATGCTGTTTTGGTGACTATGATCTTATAGTATAATTTGAAATGGGGTAATGTGATGCTTCCAGATTTTTTGTTTTTGCTTAGTTTTTCTTTGGTTATAAGGGCTCTTTTTTTGATTCCATGTGAATTTTAAGATTTTTTTTTTTAGTTCTTTGAAGAATGATCATGGTATTTTTCTGGGAATTGCATTAAATTTGTACATTGCTTTCAGTAGTGTGGTCATTTTCACAATATTGATTCTACCCATCCATGAACATGGGATGTGTTTCCATTTGTTTGTGTCATCTGTGATTTCTTTCAGCAGTGTTTTGTAGTTTTCCTTGTAGAGGTCTTTCACCATTTTGTTTAGGTATATTCCTAAGTATTTGATTTTATTTTATTTGTTTTATTTTCATTTTGCAGCTATTGTAAAAGGGGTTGAATTCTTGATTTGATTTTTAGCTTATTCACTGTTGACGTGCAGCAGAGCTACTGATTTGTGTACATTAATTTTGTATCCTGAAACTTTGCTGAATTCATTTACTAGTTCTAGGAGCTTTTTGGATGAGTCTTTGGGATTTTCTATGTATGATTATATCATCAGCAAACAGCGACAATTTCACTTTCTTTTTACCAATTCAGATGCCCTTGATTTCTTTCTCTTGTCTGATTGCTCTGGCTAGGACTTCCAGTACTATGTTGAATAGAAATGGTGAAAGTGCACATTCTTTTCTTGTTCCAGTTCTCAAAAAGAATGCTGTCAACTTTTCCCCATTCAGTAAAATGTTGATTGTGGGTCTGTCACAGACGGCTTTTATTACCTTAATATATATCCCTTCTATGCCAATTTTGCTGAGGGTTTTAATAATAAAGTCATGCTGGATGTTGTCAAATGCTTTTTCTGCATCTATTGAGATGATAATTTGATTGTTGTTTTTAATTCTGTTTATGTGGTGTATCACATTTGTTGACTTGTGGATGTTAAACGATCCCTACATCCCTGATATGAAACCTATGTGATCATTGTGCATTATCATTTTTATATGCTGATGGATTCAGTTTGTTGGTATTTTGTTGATGATTTTTGCTTCTATGTTCATCAGGGATATTGGTCTGTAGTTGTTTTTTGTTTGTTTGTTTGTTTGTTTTTGTCCTTCCCTGGTTTTGGTATTAGGGTAATACTGGCTTCACAGAATGATTTAGGGAGGATTTCCCTTTTTTTCTATCTTGTGTAATAGTGTCAATAGGATTGGTATCAATTCTTCTTTGAATGTCTGGTAGAATTCAGCTATGAATTTGGCTGTTTCTGGACTTTTTATTTGTTGGCAGTTTTTAAATTACCATTTCAATCTCCCTGCTTGTTATTGCTCTGTTCAGAGTTCCTGTATCTTCCTGGTTTAATCTAGGAGCGTTGTATATTTCCAGGAATTTATCCATCTCCTCTATGTTTTCCAGTTTATGCTCATAATGGTGTTCATAGCAGCCTTGAATAATAGTTTATATTTCTGTGGTATCAGTAGTAATATCTCCCATTTCATTTCTAATTGAGCTTATTTGGATTTTCTCTCTTTTTGGTTAATCTCACTAATGGTCTATCAATTTTATTTGTCTTTTCAAAGAACCAGCTTTTTGTTTTATTTATCTTTTGTATCTTCTTTTGTTTGTTGGTTTCAATTTCATTTAGGTCTTGCTCTGATCTTTGTTCTTTCTTCTGCTGGGTTTGGGTTTGAATTGTCCTTGTCTCTCCAGTTCTGTGAGGTATGACTTTAGATTGTCTATTTGTGCTCTTTCAGACTTTTTGATGTAGGCATTTACTGCTATGAACTTTACTCTTAGCACTTCTGCTGTATTCCAGAGGTTTTGATAGGTTATGTCACTACTGTTATTCAGTTCAAAGAGTTTTTTAATTTCCATCTTGATTTTGTTGTTGACCCAATAATCATTCAGGAGCAGGTTATTTAATTTCCATGTATTTTCATGATTTTGAGGGTTATTTTAGGTGTTAATTTCCAATTTTATTCCACTGTGGACTGACAGAATACTTGATATAATTTCAATTTTATTAAATTTACTGAGACTTGTTTTGTCTCTATTATATGGTCTATATTGGAGAATGTTCCATGTGCTAATGAATAGAATGTATATTCTGCAGTTGTTGAGTAGAATGCTCTGTAAATATCTGTTAAATCCATTTGTTTTAGGGTGTAGTTTAAGTACATTATTTATTTGTTTATTTTCTGTCTTGATGACCTGTTTAGCACTGTCAGTGCAGTACTAAAGTTTCCCACTATTATTGTGTTGCTGTCTATCTCATTTCTTAGGTCTAGTAGTAATTACTTTATAAATTTGGGAGCTCCAGTGTTAGGTGCACATATATTTAAGATTGAGATATTTTCCTGTTGGACTAGTTCTTTTATCATTAGATAATGTCTCTCTTTGTCTTTTTTAACTACTGTTGCTTTAAGTTTGTTTTTGATATAAGAATAGCTACTCCTGCTTGCTTTTGGTGTCCATTTGTGTGGAATATTTTTTCCACACCATTACCTTAAGTTTATGTGAGTCTTAATGTGTTGGATGAGTCTCCGGAAGACAACAGAAACTTGGTTGGTGAATTCTTATTTATTTGGCCATTCTGTATCTTTTGAGTGGAGCATTTAGGCCACTCAAAAATTTACATTCAGTGTTAGTACTGAATGCTATTTGTTGCATGACTATCTTGGGAAGTTTTTCATTGTATTATTGTTATATAGGCCCTGTAAAGTTTATGCTTTAAAGAGGTTGTATTTTAGTGTATTTCAAGAATTTGTTTCAAGATTTAATTCCTATTAGCAGTTCTTGTAAGGTCACTTTGGTAGTGAGAAATTCTCTTAGTATTTGTTTTGAAAAGACTGTATCTTTCCTTCATTTATGAAGCTTAATTTTGCTGGGTACAAAATTCTTGGCTAATAATTATTTTGTTTAAGGAGGCTAAAAATAGGATCCCAATTCCTTCTAGCTTGCAAGGTTTCTGCTGAGAAATCTACTGTTACTTTGATAGCTTTCCTTTATAGATTTTCAGATGTTTTTGCCTCATACCTCTTAAGATTCTTTCCTTTATCTCAACTTTAGATAACCTGATGACTATATGCCTTGGTGATTATCTTTTTGCAATGATTTCTCAGGTTTCTTTGAGCTTTTTGTTCTTGGATGTCTAGAGCTCTAGCAAGGCCAGGGAAGTTTTCCTCAATTATTCCCTCAAAAAGGTTTTCCAGACTTTTAGATTACTCTCCTTCCTCAGGAACACCAGTTATTTTTAGGTTTCAATGCTTAACACAGTCCCAACCTTCTAGGAGGTTTTGTTCATTTTTTTAAAAATTCTTTTTTCTTTGCTTTGATGGATTAGATTAATTTGAAAGCCTGGTTTTTGGGCTTTGAATTTCTTTCTTCTGCTTGTTTGATTCTATTGCTGAGGTTTTCTAGTGCATTTTTCTTTTGTAAAAATTTTTTATTACACTCTAAGTTCTGGGGTACATGTGCAGAACATGCAGGTTTGTTATGTAGGTATACACGTGTCATGGTGGTTTCCTGCACCTATCAACCTGCCATCTCCATTAGATATTTCTCCTAATGCTATCCCTCTCCTAGCCTCCCATCCCGCAACAGGCCCCAGTGTGTGATGTTCCTCTCCCTGTGTCCATGTGTTCTCATTGTTCAACCCCCGACTTATGAGTGAAAACATGCAGTGTTTGGTTTTCTGTTCCTGTGTTAGTTTGCTGAGAATGAAGGTTTCCAGCTTCATCCATGTCTGTGCAAAGGACATGAACTCGTTCTTTTTTATGGCTGCATAGTATTCCATGGTGTATATGTACCACATTTTCTTCATCCACTCTATTGTTGATAGGCATTTGGGTTGGTTCCAAGTCTTTGCTATTGTGAATAGTGCCAAAATAAATATATGTGCACATGTATCTTTATAGTAGAATGATTTATAATCCTTTGGGTATTTCCCAGTAATGGGATTGCTGAGTCAAATGGTATTTCTGGTTCTAGATCTTTAAGGAAGCCCCACACTATCTTCAACATGGTTGAACTATTTTTCACTCTTACCAACAGTATAAAAGCATTTCTATTTCTCCACATCCTCTCCAGCATCTGTTGTTTCTTAATTTTTTAATGACCACCATCCTAACTGGCATAAGATCGTATCTCATTGTGGTTTTGATTTGAATTTCTCTAATGACCAGTGATGATGAACTTTTTCTCATGTTTGTTGGCTGCATAAATGTCTTCTTTTGAGAAGTGTCTGTTCATATCTTTCCCCGACTTTTTGATGGAATGGCTTGCTTTTTTCTTGTAAATTTGTTTAAGTTCCTTGGAGATTCTGAATATTAGCCCTTTGTCAGATGGATAGATTGCAAAAATTTTCTCACATTCTGCAGGTTGCCTGTTTACTCTGATGGTAGTTTCTTTTGCTGTGCAGAAGCTCTTCAGTTTAATTAGATCCCATTTGTAAATGTTGGCTTTTATTGGCATTGCTTTCGGTGTTTTAGTCATGAAGTCTTTGCTCATGCCTATGTCATGAATGGTATTGCCTAGGTTTTCTTCCATGGTTTTTATGATTTTAGGTCTTACATTTAAGTTCTGTCTCATTGTTCTACATATCTGTTTTGGTACCACTACCATGCTGTTTTGTTTACTGTAGCCTTGTAGGTTTGAAGTTAGGTATCGTCATGCCTCCAGCTTTGTTCCTTTTGCTTAGGATTGGCTTAGCTATATGAGCTTTTATTTGGTTCCATATAAAATTTAAAGTAGTTCTTTCTAATTCTGTGAAGAAAGTCAACAGTAGCTTAATGAGGATAGCATTGAATCTACACATTACTTTGGGCAGTATGGCCATTTTCAGGATATTGATTCCTCCTCTTCATGAGCATGGAATGTTTTTCCATTTGTTTCTCTTATTTCCTTGAGCAGTGGCTTATAGTTCTCCTTCACATCCCTTGTAAGTTGTATTCCTAGGTATTTTATTCTCTTTGTAGCAGTTGTGAGTGGTAGTTCACTCATGATTTTTCTCTCTATTATTGGCATATAGAAATCCTTGTAATTTTTGCACATTGATATTGTATTGAGACTTGATGAAGTTGTTTATTAGCTTAAGGAGATTTGGGGCTGAGACGATGGAGTTTTCTAAATATACAATTATGTCATCTACAAACAGAGATAATTTGACTTCCTCTCTTCCTATTTGAAAGTCCTTTATTTCTTTATCTTGCCTGATTTCCCTGGCCAGAAGGTCCCATACTATGCTGAATAAAAGTTGTGAGAGAGGGTATCCTTGTCCTGTGCCAGTTTTCAAAGAGAATGCTTCCAGCTTTTGTCCAGTTGGTATGCTATTGGCTGTATAAACAGCTCTTATTATTTTGAGATATATTCCATCAATATCTAGTTTAGCATGAGGGGCTGTTGAATTTTATCAAAAGCCTTTTCTGCATCTATTGAGATAATCATGTGGTTTTTGTCATTGGTTCTGTTCATATGATGAAAGTGGCTCTCATCTGTAATCTTGATGTTTGAGAAGGCTGAGGCAGTCGGATTGCTTGAGGCTGTGAGTTTGAGAGCAGCATGGGCAATATAGTGAGAGCCCTTCTCTACAAAAATTTCAAAAATTAGCTGACAGTGGTGGCATACACCTATGGTCCCGGCTACTTGGGAGACTGCAGTGAGATGATAGCTTGAGCCCAGAAGTTCAAGTTTGCAGTCAGCAATGATTGCACCACTGCACTCCAACCTGGGTGACAGAGCTAGACCCTGTCTTTAAAACAATACATACATACATAGGAAAAGAAGAAGAAAGTAGACAAAATCTTGAAAACTACCAGATTTCAAGACTTACTATATAGCTGTATTGATCAAGACTGTGGTATTGGCAGAGGGATAGACACAATGGGATGAATGGAGACTCCATAAATAAACTGCACATTATGCTCAATTGATTTTTGACAAAGATGTGAAACCAAGTCAATGGGAAAGACTAATCTTTTCAGGAAATGGTATGAAGCAATTAAATATCCATTGGCCAAACAATGAAATGTGACCTGAATATCACATCTTATTCCAATTTAACTCTAAGAGAATCACAGACTTATTTATTATTATTATTATTATTTTTTTAATTGCATTTTAGGTTTTGGGGTACATGTGAAGAACATACAATATTGTTGCATAGGTACACACGTGGTAGTGTAATTTGTTGCCTTTCTCCCCTTCACCTATATCTTGCATTTCTCCCCATGCTATCGCCCCCCAAATGCCCATCAATGATAGACTGGACAGGGAAAATGTGGCACATATACACCATGGAATATTATGCAGCCATCAAAAACGATGAGTTCGTGTCCTTTGTAGGGACATGGATGAACCTGGAAACCATCATTCTCAGCAAACTAACACAAGAACACAAAATCAACCACCGCATGTTCTCACTCATAGGTGGGTGTTGAACAATGAGAACACATGGACACAGGGAGGGAGCACTACACACTGGGGTCTGTTGGGGGGAAATCGGGCAGGGACAGTAGGGTGTGGGGAGTTGGGGGGAGATAGCATGGGGAGAAATGCCAGATATAGGTGAAGGGGAGGAAGGCAACAAATCACACTGTCACATGTGTACCTATGCAACAATATTGCATGTTCTTCATATGTACTCCCATATCTAAAATGCAATAAAAAATAAAATTAAAAAAATAAAATTAAAAAAAATTTGATATATCAAAAATA